>OW119931.1:27694851-27917259 GCA_933210815.1 Meta bourneti
TCACGAACCATAGCACAGCACATTCAGTCTGTACCGCATCATCCAGTGTCTGCGCGTACCATTCGACGCCGTTTACAGCAGAGTGGTCTGTCCGCAAGACGTCCATTGCTTCGTCTACCCTTGACGCAGAACCACAGACGTTTCCGCCGCCAATGGTGCGATGAAAGAAGGATGTGGACGGCAGAATGGAATGAAATTGTCTTTACTGACGAGTCACGCTTCTGTCTGCAACACCACGATGGTCGGATTCGAGTCTGGAGACACCGTGGAGAGAGGATGCTGAACAGCTGCGTTATGCACCGCCACACTAGTCCTGCACCGGGTATTATGGTATGGGGCGGTATTGGATATCACTCTCGCACTCCTCTAGTACGCATTGCCGGTACTTTAAACAGCCAGCGCTACATCTCCGAGGTGTTGGAGCCAGTTGTCCTTCCTTACCTTCAGGGCTTGCCCACAGCCATATTTCAACAGGATAATGCGCGACCACACGTGGCACGCATTGTCCAAGGGTTCTTCGTCAATCGCCAGATTGAATTGCTTCCCTGGCCAGCTCGCTCTCCGGATCTTTCGCCGATAGAAAACATGTGGTCCATGGTTGCTCAACGATTGACCTAGAATACATCCCCAGCTGCCACACCAGATCAACTTTGGCAACGTGTGGAAGCTGCTTGGTCTGCTGTACCCCAAGAACACATCCAAAGTCTCTTTGAATCAATGCCGAGGCGTGTGGCAGCGGTGATCTCCAACAATGGCGGCTACTCTGGCTACTGATTTTGGCAGGAACCACACTTCACAGAAGTCTATAAATTTAATCATTTGATACTTGGTCAACATGTTATCTACAAAATAAATTTTGTTGTGATATCTCTTGTCTTTCTTGGTGTTGCAATTTGGGTGGCCAACAGTGTATATATCAAAATTAAAAAATTCTTTTGCTATTCACAGAAATTGATGTTAATTAATTTTTCACATTACAATTTAAAAATCAGTTTTACAATGATAAATTTGCGCAATAAGTATACTAGTAAATTTAAGTTGCCCTAGAGAAATTCACTTACCTTTGACGAGTTAGGTAGGTAAGTACTTAATTAACGTCGCACTGGAACAACACAACGGGCTATTGACAACGGTCCGTAGTTCATCTGCAAGGGAAGGATCCAAGGACAACACCACGTAATTTTGAACCACGGTCAGATGACGGATACCTTTGAAGAAATACACTCTTGTACACACAAAAAAATGTTTTTTAAATCTGGGTAGGTAGATATTTTAATTAACGTTGGCACTGGAGTAAGACAGCGGGCTATTGGTGACGTTCTGGGATCAAATCCGAAGGGAAAGATCCGAGGACAACACCACGTAATTTTGAATCACATCAGATGACGAGGCAACATCTGAGTTGTCACCCCACTCTCCAAACTTCCACACCACGCCAAGGAGATCCGAGGACGTATGAGGCCGCGACAGATTTAACGTGCACCAGCCTCCTTTGTACACGACGGTTTGATTCGAACTCGCAACCCTCCGGTTGCTAACCCGTTACTCTTCCAACCGGGCTACCACTTCCCCTAAAAATCTGGGTTAGAGCACCACAACACCATTGGGTATAGAGGACAAAGAGAAATAGCCAATTTCAAGTTATATAGAAAACAGACAGTATTGTCACGATTTAAAACTAATTACACCAAAGCTATGAAATATAGGGCAGGAAATCAGATTTACCCTGACTGTCATAACAGTCAGGGTAACTACATGACTACTTCTGACAACGCACTGCGGTGCTTTGCGATGTCATGGAAGGACATTCATGATGATCCATCATCATGGAACTTATCTAATTTTGATCACAGTATAAGAAAAATTAAGTATGAAATGGAATAAAAAACTAATTATACATTTGTGTTAGTGAAATAATAGGTATTTGGAATACATATTGGTATTTTATGAATCCCCGCCATACAACCTGTAGATGTGAGGGGTTTAGTAACCATAATGTTAACCCTCCAAGTGGATTTTTACGAGATTATTAGAACCTCAAATTATTTCTTATTACGATTGATTGGCTAATGGTGTTTCTCACGCGCGATGAGCACCAACAGAACAAACTTTTCCCTTCTTTTATGCTTCCGATTGAGGCTAGCATCCTTGGAACACATTAAAGATTAACGTATTGGATGCCTATTATTTGGATGCAGGTTTGAACTTCGCCTTTAATCTTTGATTTACTGCTCGGTGACAAAGAGTTCAATATGTTGATAATGTATCAGGAAGATAAAACAATGAATCAATACTAGACCTGATGTAACAAATCGGGAAAACATAGATAAGGTGGGAATTCGTATCTCCATTCCTTTTTGTTGAATTTAAACACTAAAATCTGTCAAGGTTGCATTTTTGAGATAGTTTGGCTTAGATGTAAAAGGATATTTATGGGTAAAAATACTTTATCAGTTTACTATCTGGAAACTAACAAAAAATAAGTACAATTTTGACAGGTTTTATTTAGTGATGACTAATGGGAAAGCGTTTTCATTTGTACTATTATTTCAAAGACAATGGTGACGAATTCAACTTTTTCTGCTGAATTTTCTACTTTTCGAAACCAATGTTAGGATTTGTTTGTAGTTGTATGTGTCTGCCATTATTTTCTTACCACAATGTCTATTTCTTCACTAAAGTGTAAATTTTTTCATAGTAATCAGGCTTTCTTATCATACTAAATGTAAGAAGCAAATTTTAAGGCTTAGACTCGTTTTTGATGGAGGAATTTTTTAAATGTTCCTTTTAAAGTGCACTCTTTTAATCCATTGGGACGATTCTTGAAATGGTTAAGGTTAGGTATATAAATATTCTGACTATCGATTCACCCTCTCAGCTTCATGAGATTTTTATAGGGGGCAGCATTGCTTATATCCCACAACACCAAATAACCACATCCATTGGTTGAAAGAATCCTAGGAAAGTAAGTATGCTTCTTAAGTTGCTAAGTAAGCTGCTTACAAATTTCCTCTTATTCTGCATTCCGTTTTATTTGATATATGTTTAGGAGTGTTCTAGATGGGAGGTGAGGCCTAAGAAGGCTCACCACGCCTTTAGAAACAAAACAAAATATCGTCATGTGAAAATACATTTATAAAAGGTAATAGGTCTTCAGTCATAAATTTTTTAAAACTATTTTAACATACAGATTTTCAAAGGGTTAATCTTCATAATCGGTAATATCTATAAGAACAGTGGAACCTTGATAATCCGAGTGTCCATGTTATCCAAGTCAAATTTGAAACCGTTTGTCTTGTCTTTTTGTTCAAAAAACGCTTCGAGTGCGAGCACTTTGTCCTTGACTGGTCTGGTTCGGTAAACAGAAATACAACGTAACACACCTGTCACAGCATGAATATATTATTCGTGATCCTTGATTTTTGAATCTTTCAGCGGTAGTGCACAAGAAGCACAAGAATTTCTTTCCGTATTTAGTTTAGGCTTTTATGAGTTACTGTATCCGTATTATCAGAGTTTCTGGTTATCCAGGTAGTCCCAGTCCACATTTCCTCGGATAATCAAGGTTCTAATGTATGCCTATGTTCAATGTCCCATGATGTTATCCCCGTATTTTCAACAGAACATAAAAACAATTCAAGCATCTTTAATACTCTTGAATTTACATAGAAGCAACTTCACACCTCAGTCATGTTACCCTAATTATCTTTTGAGCGTCGACTTCAATTGCAACCCTTTTACTTGTTCAAAAGCGATTCGGTATTTTCGACTCCTAGATCTATTATCCTGTGTGTTCCCTAACATTTTCTTTTCTGCGCTGATTTCTATATTCCATATTTCCCATTGCATTATGCCATCAGACTACTAAAGAATTTCAATGGCGAAATCCTCCGTCGAATTTTAGCAATATTATGCAGCTCCATATCTCAAATCAAGAATATCGAAACTAAGTGGCAACATTGGCGAATGAATCCTGTAGCAGTTGATTTTTTATATTGTTTATATCCCTTTGTTGCCATTCACCGATTTTCAAATAATACCAATTATTTGGTGTCTCGTACGTTAGTAAAATAGTTGGGGAAAGGATGTATATTAGGAAATATATGGAGAAAGATGATAAAAATGTATATTTTATCAATTTGGGTTTGTGTTTGGTCCTTGTTAATGCATCCTAAGAACCTCAGTGAAAATCATGTCCCTTAAACATAATTCCTTTTTATCCCGCCGTACAGCTGAGACACGTTTGAGAAACGTCCATTCGAAAAAGCTTCTCCCACTGTAGCATGAATAGACGATAACGTAAGACGATCACCATGGCCAAGGTTATCATACTATAAATGTATGCAAATTCTATTATTCCTTGGACTTTATTTCATCATTCTATTACACAATGAACGACTAACAATACCGAAATGTCAAGACAAAGATAGACGCAGAGGCCATTTATTTTCTGGTTTTGAAATATGTTACACCGGAAGCCACTTATAATTTATACCTATTTTAATGATCTCTTACAACAATGGTTCTTGAAAGTGGTTCAATGGTGTTTCCTTTAGACACCTAAAAGTTTTAAAAATAGAGATGTAATCATGAAAAGTAGATAACTTTGTACCAAGAAATTTCATATTAAATTCTCTTCGCCTTGACAAAATAAGAAATTCATAAATCTATCTTTGCTAGGGCTTCGAAGATAATTTCATTTGAACGTATCATATGCAGATGGCCCTTTCAACATAAAACGTCAAAACAACCAACCTATGCAACTATATGCAATGGTCTTCCCTAACTCTTCAGAGGTGATAATTAGCGAAAATCTTACTTGATTGGAATTTGCTAACTCCCATTTGCTTCAAACTAATTATCTTCTACATAAAGAAGAATATCAGTTTGTCTGAAGCAGAACTCGCATACTGAACTCTGGTGTCATAAAATTTGCACAACTTGTTTTGTCTAGACTTTCTAGGTCAACACAACCGTTTTCAACTAGTTCCGTCGTTGCCTTAGAACTATATAAATGAAATTTGATATTGAACATTTCGCAAGAGACCAATCAACACAGAACGCCAAAAGCTGTCGCGTGCCGAGCAATCGGAGGAAAGAACACAGGCCCCGTGAAGTGGGCAGAGCTCAAAAATCTGTTCGACGACGCAACGAAACGGCTGAGGAAACAGAAACGTGGCTTGGTTTGTCTGAAGCAGCAAAAAATCGGACGAAGGCAAGTAGTAAAGTCAGGAGGACATAGAAGAGCGTTTCCAGTCAATATCATTGTGAAAAAACGACTCCGCAGCACAGCCTTAAATTGTTTTGAAATATTATTTTAAAAGAATTGATTAAAAAATGAAGAAAAGAGTTTTCTGCTTGAGATGCAAATCTAACATTTTTGGGAATAGCGCAAGGAGCAATACATTTCCGAAATTAGTTCACATTTTCCATCAGGGGCCAACAGGACCCCTATTTTACTGGTCGTAAGCTCAATATCCTTGCTTACTAACTTTCCTAACACACCTGGTGGTTGCTCGACGAGGTATCTCGTCATTAGAAGAAAACTGATCAGATCTTGATCTCGTCATCATAAAAAAAATCGGCAATACCTTGATGACGAAATATCTTGTCATTAGCAAAATTGGTCAGATATTGATGGACGAGATATCTCGTCGAAACCACTTGGAAGATAAGAAAGAACCTAATGCAATAAAACCTTACGACACATCTGACGGCAACAGACACTTGCGCATGTGATTCCAAAAGTGCCCAATCCACTATGCTACTGATTAACCCATACCTACGCAGCACTCCGATCATCCTCACCAATATTTCCCGACTTGGTCATCGGAAGTAAACATTTCTAGGCTAATATTTACAAATTGATGGATACCCTGGGCAATGTCATATCGAGGATTTTATCTCTATAGCGTAGTCTTGAAGTCTTGTAATATTTGATAATCTTCATACAATACACAATATCACACGGATAACTGGATATCCTTGTGATATTGTGAGAGCCTGTCATTCCACGGTGAGATCCATGGAGATCTTGTTTTGTAAATATATGCTATATTTTTAATTTCTCAATCAACGGGCAGCAGACTTTTTCCCTGGCAAAGAGAACCTGATCAAATACAGAGGCTGTTCGGACATTTTTAGAACGATTTTAATGGACTGATGATCAATTTTTTACATGAAATTTTGGTGTTTTAAATGTTCTGTTTGATAGCCCTTATTATTAGCTATCTTTCTACACCTTAATTTTCATTATAATAATGACTTTTGTAGTATCGAAAGAGGTATTTTGTCCCATTCTTGCTTCACAGTTTTCCAAAGTCCTTGAATGGTTTTCGGTCGACGTTTCGATAATGCTCTTTTTGAAAGTCCGAAAGCACAAAAGTACATGGGTGAGACATCTGGAGATTTATCAGGAATATCAGTAAAAGGTATTGATACCAGTTTCTTGCTCCATTTTTACCAAGAATTTAATAGTCGATTTAGATGTGTGGCTGCTTGCTTTATCCTGATGCAGTTCTACTGATTGTTGGCACTGTGGGTAAAGATATGGTATTTATTTTTTGAATTATTGGGGATAAAATATATTCTTCATAGTATGTGGGAGTTGATTTTCACATTTTTTTCCACTCTCTTTACTTTTAATTTTCCATTATATGCAAAACCGGCAACAATTATAAATCCCTTAGAGAAAGTTTCTTTAGATTCTTTGAACTACGTTTAAAGCTCTTTTTCTCCTCTTTTATGATGATAAATTGTTCTCCTTTTATTGCAATCATTTAAATACACCCACGCCTCGTCTATTGTCACAACATTTTTCCATCTTTCTCCAGCTAAATGCTTCTCATGCAGAATTCTATATCGAGTTCTGCGTTCTGCGATATGTCGTGGAGATAGACGATGAACATTGTATTTTTTGGCCTTTTAAGATTCAAATCACTGTTAATTATTTTATTTACAGTTGAAACTGAGCATTTTAATGACTTTGCAATAGTCCTTTGACTTGGCTGATTCTCTTTTAAAATTAAAGATCTTACCATACAAATATTCTCAGAAATTCTTTTCTTTTTTGGATACCTATTTGGAAGTATTTTTCCACTTTTACGTTTTTTTCCTTTCTCATTAATAATACTACTAATAGTACCTTTAGATATCGAAAACCATGACTTTTACAGTGTTTTTGAATAATTGAACAAGCATAATTATCTTCGGAAAGAGCAGATACATAGCCTTCCATCCATTGCTTATTTAAAAGCGCCATTTTGAAAGTAAACAAGTCTTCCAACCGGGCTACCGCGGTCCCATAACAATAGGAACGGAGGTTCTGCCGATGAGCTATCAAGGTAATTATCGAGGAAGGTATGATAGAAATTGTTGTAGTGATCACCAGTGGCGTAGTCTGGAAGTCCAGGACACCTGTACCGCCTTTTAAACAATTTTTAATTCGGTGGCCAAGAATGAAAATAGATAAAACCTGAAGCAAAAAAAGACGATTTTTTAACATAAATGTGGTTGAGACGTCAGTTTCTATTTTAACATCCTTAATTTTCCCAGCAAAAAACCAACCAGCAATGCTGATGCCTCAAATGGATTCTTACTATGATTGGTTAATTGTGTTTGTCATGCTTAATGTGGATATGTTCAGCACACTCTTCTTGCAAAACCCCATGCTTCTTTCTGAAGCATAGTCCAGAAAATATGCTTGGTCCTTGCGCATGGTCTATCATTCACTAATCATTTTCCTTAAGCTCTAAGATAGCTCTTGGATCATCCACACCAAATTGCCAGGATTGGGCACGATTTCACCTTTGGGCATTTTTTAATTTAAGGCTGTATATGATTTGTATTTTCTTTTCTTTGCCGAAAAGTATCAACAGCGAATCGAGCTGACTTCTAAGTTTGTCTTAGCTAAGCATTGCATATTTTTTGCTCTTGATCCAATTTCTACATCCCCAGTTATCAATGCTACGCTACGCTATAGGAGATCACTATCTAGAAGCATAGATTTACAAATACTTTATAAAAAGATCTGCTTAGCGTTATCTCCAAGTTTATACACGCTTTGTGTGCAATCATTTTCCCTATCTTTTTCATTTGTCTTTACCTACGCAACGATGTTTCAGCGCAATTCTTTTTCACAAAAGTCCACCCTGTTTGTTACCGTCCCTATACACTCCAGTTCGTACGCGAAAGCACAATGGCAATGTTCAAAAGCACAGTTGGTAGTTTTGCTTTCATGGTAAAACAGGACAACTCGTAAAAAAGCTTTCAGCCTTCCCTTTCAGGTTTCACTTCTTTGTTCCCTTCACTGTTTGCGTGACTGGATATGACAAAGTACAGTGGACGCGTGCTTTGAGTCTTGTAGCAGAAGGCAACAGTTTTATTTTGTTTGAGATCCTTCTCGACATCCTTTTCTGACTCATACGTGCTTTGGTACTTACACAGCTGACTTCATTTGATTGTTACTTTACTGTTTGAGGGTTTAATATGTCTCTAAAACTAAAATTTATGATCAACTGTTTGGAAAGTGTCGCTTCCTAAGCGAGAGTGGATAGTTAATAAGGAGACAGTGCATTTCAGAATCTCTACAATCGATCGAAAAATCGAAAAAAAGATTTTTGATTTTAGCTTTGAAAAGGAATTGATATCAAACGCTGTATATAACAAAATAATTTTCCAGTTATGACTACTTTTGAAGGAGTTACATACATGAGGGTCATTTGATAAGTTTGGTAAATTTGTATGAGATGGCGACACAATTAATTTGCTGGCAGGTGTTACTCTTCGAACTGTTTCAGATCAAATTTCAACCAGGTGCGTTCTACAGACGTTTGAAGCTAGCATTGTAGCAGAAGCCACAAAAATGAGGGAAATGAATTTAAGGCCAGTGATAAAACATTTTCATTTTAAGAAGTGCAGTCTTCCTATTCTTCAGACTTGGCTCCATGCAACTTGTTTCCAAACTTGCAAATTTAGCTCAATAGGGAAGAATTCTTGCCGAATAAGGTTGTCAATGAGCATTTGCAGCCTTTAACAAAAGATACTTCTCCGACGGGATAAAAAAATTGGAAACTCACGGGACCAGGTGTGCAGCCTTCAATGGAGGCTATGTTGAGAAACAGAATCGATTTCTTCCACAAAAAAAGGTGCTTATGTAAGCCCCTCCAAGTGCTTTCGGCGAGGTATCTCGAACATCAAGGTAGGTATTTTAATCAACGTCGCACTGGAGCAACACAACGGGCTCCGGACCGTCACACAACACACAATGAGCACCGACGAACACCGACAACACCAACATTCGACGACACCACAATGCACACCAACACAACGAACCCGGACCGTCGCCAATATCCAACCATCTATTGGCGACGGTCCGGGCTCAAACCCGATGGGAAAGATCCGACGAAAACACCACATAATTTTGAACCACGGTCAGATGACGAGGCAACACCTGAGCTGGCACCCCACTCTCCAAACTTCCACGCCACGCTAACGTGAAGACATTTGAGGCCACGACAGATTTAACTTGCATCAGGCCGCTTTGTATACGACGGTCTTTAGTTGGATTTGAACTCGCAACAGTCTGGTTTCTAAACCGTTACTCCTCCATCGGGCTACCGCGGCCCCTCGTCCATCAAGATCTGACCAATTTTGATAATGATGAAATATCTCGTAATCAAGCTATTTCCGATATTTTGATGATGACGAGGTCAAGATTTGGTCAGTTTTCTTCTAATAACGAGATATCTCGTCCATCAAGATCTAGTCAGTTTTGATAATGACGAGACATCTCTTCGCGAGATGACCTCTAGGAGGGAAAGCTTGCTTTTTACTACACTTATCAAATGACTCTCGTACCTCAACATAAAACATATAATAGATAAGTATAGCAAGTCTACTACATAAAAACGCGTGATTTCGGACCCTTCCCTGCGCATCAAGTTTTTCTTGATTTCCTTGAAATTTTTTTTGGGATAATCCTTGCAATCTGTTATATACGTATATCTAAGCGCAAATTATAAATTAATCGCATTTCAAAATTTCGAAATTTTGGGTTAAAATGATGATAGATGTGTTCTATAATCATTTTAATACTCTTTTATACTTATTTTATACTCTTGCAAAATTTTAGATTTAAAATGTTTTGTACAAATTTTTTTGCTTTACAATTGAGTGATAGACTTGCCAAATTGGAGATAATTTGGTTTATATGTGTATAAACTATTAAGAGAATTAAAATATTGACCAATACGGTGGAAAATCAAGCCCTATGAGACCCTATCCTCTTTTGCTAATTTATCGAAATTCTTGACCACGTATTGTGTAATAACTTCCACACAGCTTAATATTTATAGATCAAACTTTATCTTTAGACTTTATAGTGGAAAACAAACTGCAAATTTTATAACAATCGCATAACTTCAAGAATTTGTTTTGAATGTCCGCTGTCCCCAACCCGAATTTGTAATGAAAAGTCTAGAATGTGAACGTTTTCTACGTGACAGTGATTAGCTGTATCATGTTCAACCTCGTTTCACGAGATTTCCAAATAATGTAGTATTACTTTTACCGCACAACACAATGACTAATAACTACCTCTATTGGTTGGAAGAATCCTAGGAAATATTTTATTGGTTAACAACAAAACTGCTTATAATTCAAACATAAAAGATTACAAGTTTCAGGGCGGATATATGCGTGCAAACTCCTCAAAGGGTTAAATTTAACCATATTATCTACCTCGATCCACTTAGGCACAAAAAATATTTCATATGAATGTTTAAAATTTTTAAGGGGAGATGAAATTTTGAAATTTTGGAATATTTGTAAGACAAAAAAATAGAATTTTCTAATGTAAGTAGCCCTTGGTGATAAACTTTAAAATAAATTTCATTGAATGCGTAATTAAAAATACGAGATGTATTTTTAAGACGCAGGATTTTCTGCCGTCTTGTTTGAACATGAAAGTGCAGAATCTGCAAAAAGATCGGAACAAAATAAGTCAAATCAAGCAACAGAAAAGCACTGAGATGAATTTAACCATTTCTGACAGATTAAGAAGAAATAGTACATCAGACATTAGCAAGGATGGATTATTTATTGCTGTAATAGAAAATGGTTTTCAAATACGAGAAAACCGTAAGAATTATGAAAAAAAAAACACGGGAGAAAAGCACGGGTATGGAATAAGGTTAGAAAAATGAGGTGGCCTCACTTTTTTAGGTGTGGCGATTTCCGGGTTACTCCGACCTTGGAATTGCTGAAAATCCGTTTTCCTTAAATTAGCCCAAATCCTGTGAAACGAAATCAGGAAAAAAATGAATGGATTTGGTGGAGAAATAAATTAGGCATTCACACACAAAACGCATGGGTAGTGTTTGAAATATAGGTATAGTTATAAATATTTAACCAAAATGATAATAAATAGTTTACGTATTTCCCTGTCTAATTTGTAAAGGAAAATAATCGTAGGGCGTCAAACTAAACCATAAATAATTTTCCACTAAACGTGGACATTTTCCTTGATGGTCCCGAAGTTTTTAAAAATTTTATATCATTCATTTTCAATTTAAAAAATTTTGAATTTTTTATTGATATTCTATTTCTTTCCTTGATACCTCTTTCTATACAGGATGTTTCGAAAATATCTGACCAAATTGTAAATGGTGGTAGAGGGGCCCAAAATAAACATTTTTTGTCCGAGAATGTGAGTCCGGAAATGCCGCGGTGGTAGAGGGCGCTGTTTAGGTCAATCGCTAACAGCGTTTTTGTGGAGTAAGGCGTCATTCCCCTCTCGGATTTTCAACGGCCAGCTCCGAATTCGCGGGTCAAAAAATCTATAACGCAAGCCACACATTGGTCCAACATCCGTTCTGCAACGTCATTTAGGCTGAATTCTGTACAGAAACAGAGTATAGGTTGGTTGTTTTGCCGCATGTCCAACCAATGTGTGACTTGCATAAGGTAAGTAGGTTGGACATGCGGCAAAACAACCAACCTATACTCTGTTTCTGTACAGAAAACCTGTTAGTAAGCATGCGCCTGTTGGACCATTTGTGTCATAGGATTTATGTTGAACCGATGTGGTGGTTTCTTCTCACATGCCAGGGATCTCACATGCCAAAACCCATCTGCACTCTGGTACAGGTTAGCTCAGCCCACTGAGGGGTGCAAACACATATATCCGTTCTGCAACCTGCAATCTTCCTTGCATGACATCTAGCCAATTTTTGGGCCAAGGTTGCGATTTCGAAACTCAATCCAACCAAAGAGCGTTGTGTAGATTGCGGTTTGGGTCAAGTATCAAAACCAAAATGTATTCCTCTTCCTTTGCCTTATGCACTTGTTACGCAGCATTATTATTATTATAAATATAATGAAGATGGAACTTTCTGCATTTAGATTTGTTCGACTTGTCGCTCTAGGGTAATTTTTTAAAAACGCGATAGCGATTTAAACAGGGACCTACTTCTTTACGTAGTGTACTTCAAAAAGGGACTAAGCATTACAGTACACAAACTTTCTACACTTCACAGGGCTCCTCTTGTCTGTGGACACAGTGCCATGGTACCGGCGACCTCTGCCCTATATGAGGGCATCTGGGTTATCGATTAAGATGTATAAACCTCAAAGGGGTTCACACCCTTTGAGGTTTACACATCTATACCCATATATCCCTTCTGCAACCTGCAGTTTTACCTGCATGATTTCTAGTTACTTTTGAACTTCTTGAACCAAAGGATTGCATACTAAGAAAATGAGCAATATAATCTTTCTGAAGGATTATATTGTTAGAAGGTTGTATTTAATTAACGTCGCACTGGAGCAACACAATGGGCTATTGTCGAAGGTCCGGGATCCTATTCCGAAGGGAAAGATCCAAGGATAACGCCTCGCAATTTTGAACCACATTCAGATGACGAGGTCAACACCTGAGCTGGTATCCCACTCTCCAAACTTCCACACCACGCCAACGTAAGGACATTTGAGTCCACAACAGATTTAACATGCGCCATCCCCTGATACACGACGGTCTTTGAATGGACCTAGTTTCGAACTCGCAATCCTCCGGTTGCTAATCCGATGCTTTTCCAACTGAGCTACCGCGTAACCACTATTGTAAGAGAGCAATAAATCTTTCCGAAGGATTCTTAGAAAGGAAAGGAGCAATAAAATCTTTCCAAGTGATGTTAATGAATCTATAATTCTTTTCACCACAATGAATGGTTATTAAACAAAATGTGTGCTCCCTGTGGGGTAAAACCAATGCTTCACTACTCGGAAATCTCTTGAGCCACCAGAGGGTAAACATATTTCATTCCGATTCACTTCGTTTTGTACAGCAGCTGTAAACGTCCACAAAGCCAATTCAATGAGCGAATAAGAAACAATGGCGCTTTCCCATTAGGAGGAAATGAAAGCAGATGCTCAAATTACAACCAACAGACTCATTCACTTCTAGCGGAAGTTTCATTCCCCTCGTAATTGCCGATCATTGATACTTAGAGAGCATTTAACCCCGCTATTGGCAATCGCTGTCAAGAGGAACCCGCATCACGTGTGTGTGTGTTTCGTTTTCTTTTTCGACACTTTCCCTTTCGAACCGCCGCTGGTGAATCTTGGCCTCGTTTCTGGAGGAGGCTTGCCGAGTCTTGATCTGATTCATTGTCTGCCGCAGTTTGTCGTTGCCCAACTGCCGTGCCCGGAATGTCCTCTCGGCACTGTTTCGCCACAAGGCCGAAGGGATATCCCCTTTCTGCCAAGAGCAGATCCGGACACCCGCTAAAGTAACCTGTGGTCCTCTATGAACCACCATTAGCGGAACAGCAGACACTGTTCTGCGGTTCACTTTTTGGATTGTACATCGCAGAGGAAGTTTTCACTCTTTGAACTTAATACGTGCGATTGATTTAAAGCAGCGGCGTAACGTCCATAGAAGCCCAAAAGCCCGGCATCCCCCAAAATAATTAAATTCAGAGGATTGTCTGAAGCGCTTGGAACTTAAGATAAAATCCAAGCATGTTTGCAGCATAGTTCTTTGTCGAGTTATAGATAATACTTTTTTCATTCCATTTATCGACACGTTGGCGTGGTGTGAAAGTTCGGAGATCGGGGTATTGACCTCGTCTTCTGACCGTGGTTCAAAATTACATGGTGTCGTCCTCGGATGTTTTCCTTCGGGTTTGATCCCGGGCCGTCGCCAATAGCCCTTTGTGTTACTCCAGTGTGACGTTAATTGAAATACCGATCTACCTACCCATTTATCGAACGTTTTATTAGTGTTGAAAGTTCATAGTGAGTGATATTTTGATTCCGGATGAAAATTTATCAGATTTTTCGTACGCCAATTATCCTACGAAAGAATTACATTTGTTTAAAACCAAAAACTCCCTTCAGAGTTGCGGGCCGAAACCACGTACCGATATTTCTATCATGGTACAAGAGGTTTCCTTGGCTGACTAGATATACAGCAGCGGGAAAAAATCGAGTCGCACCCTTTTTATTTACGCATAGTTCATAGTAAAGCAATAATCTCGGCATCCCCAGTTGCAAATGTTACTGCGTGAATTATTATCACATCAAAAGCCTAGCCTTAATCCCTTCCAGGAGGTGGAAACAGGGAAACTCCTGGAACCACCACCCCTGAAACAATTAATATTTTAAACTATAAAAAATACACATTGGAATTTCAACTTCGTTGAAGCAGTTCTCAAACGTAATATTTTCTCATATTGTCTCTATAAGAATACAAGTTGCATATAACAGTGTGTGACTGACTGGTGTAACCTGACTCGTGTAGACGCACGTGGTTAGTCGCCGACTAGTTGCCCTGTGAACTGCGCATTAGAGTCCTGTCCTTGTGCGAGTTTTGTGAGCTTCTGAAAGAGCGTGTGACGTGTTTAATCTACCTCGACTATTTGAGAATAAAAGTGGATATACAGTCCATTGTGTGTGTGCATTTTTCCTGATTTACCGAAGCAACCCCAACAGTTCCACGGTCGAATTAGCCATGTAGTAAAAACCGACCGCAGAGCTACAAACCAAACCTAAAGCATTCCGCTTTTAGTCATTGAAATAAAGAAGTTCCAAAAATTGTTCCTTAACTTATGCAATAATTACTTAAACTGTCAATTCTCTTTAAAATAACCAAGACTTCTTTCACTAAAAGTAATCTTTCAATTTTAAGAAAGAACCTTGCGTCATAAAACGCAAACAACCAACTATAAAACGAATCCCCCCTATGCAAAATATTCAAATCAAATCTCTTAGCAAGAAATTCCATGTTTTTATCCTCCCCTATCTCTCAAACAAGCGAATCCTCGTTTCAGAATAATAAAAAGCAGTTTTCTCGCTTTTAAAAACCAATGAATGCATAAACCCATGACAAATATTGAGAAAGTAAGCTCTTTTGGCCTTGAGTGAAAAATGAACACGTATTTTGTTGTAGAAATAAGCGCAAACGCTTGAATTCTGTTTGTATTGAGTAACTAAGTTTCTCTCCGACGAAAGGGAGCTCAATATTAGTCTCCCTGCGTGTAGGTCAAGGAAGCTCAAGGTTTATCTCCTCCGCTGAAATTCCACTTGACACAATAGAACTTGGATTTAGTTTAATCTGATGTCATAAGCGCGACAATACGAGAAATAGCGCAAACGAACTTCAACGCTTAATTCGAGGACGTCTATTCAAAAAGTATTGCCCGCAAGGACAAGCATTATGTTATCTGAACTCCAGGTTACACCACTTTTGCCAATCCTTTAGTTCCTTCTCCGTACTTTTTATATTCTAGTGCTTGTTAGAACATCTGATTTAAAAAGTATCGAGACTTATTTTTGGATGAAAGCCTAACCCCATTTAACTTCCACTAAATCATTTTCTTGAAATGAAACTGAGTTTAATCATGATGCATTTGGATTTGAGATAAGTAGTATATTATTGATACTTCGTGCTTGCATATCCTAAGCCGCTGTATATAACTTTCTGTGTCATTTAAACTTTCGTAGTGTGTCTCCATTATTTGAAGTTGTGTGTCTTGTCGCAGCTTGGCCAAATGTGGCTCTTGCAACCTAACCCATTACGACCACGCCAACGTAAGGACATTTGAGGCCACGACAGATTTAACATGCACGCCAGCCTCCTTTGTACACGACGGTCTTTGCTTGGATCCGAATTCCAACCCTCCGGTTGCTAATCCGTTACTCTTCCAACCAGGCTACCACTGCCCTTAGATTATTAGAGGACAACTTCCTTTGCGTTATGTACTCTGAAATTCCATCTGAAGATCTGCCGACATACCTTCATCTGTAATTTGAAGAGATTTCAGTTAATTATGAAATTTTCTCCTCAAAACGTAACGGGCGCTTTTCGAAACCTAAATCGTTGATGAAAGTAACGATGCTGCATCACAGGCGTTCCCTTAAAACACCACCATGCTGTGATGAATTCCTGTGGAGGCTAAACTAGACTTTTGGGTACATGGGGCCAAATATGGCTGATGCAAAACTCAGTCGAAAACAAACTGTATACATTTAAAATAAAAAAAGTTTTAATTTCTAACGCATAAAACTAGCAGAGTCGAGGTTTGTTAATGAGGTCTCCAGAATAAAGTAAGAAAAAGCATCTTCTGCCATGTTTTGCGCTCTCCAGACGTTTGTGAGAAGATAATTTTATTGCCTTCTCTTGTCTAGCAATTAACACGGATCTTTTGAAGAATAGACGCTTAAGCGTTGTATTCTAGAGATGGAGTATATGATAGCATTCACTTCACGCGTATAGCATTGGAAAATACTTTTGTGATAAGGCCCAAAAATGTGCTTAAAATCATAAAACACTTTCCAAGGAAAACCAAAAAGCTTCTAAATACTTTTGAACGCTTTGGACGTCGTTTATTATTTTACAGTTCCTCATACTTATACTGATTAATTGATTGTACGATTTACAGCAAAGAGCAAATAAGAGCTTGAATATTATTAGATTATTGTATTTATTAAATGGAAGTTTCGTGAGACAATTACGATGGATTTCTTCTCATGAGGACCTCAGCGGTAAGGAAATGGCAAATAGCTTGGCATTGGCAGACATGTCAGAATCATTCCAATCAACTACACTCATGTCCAAAATTATCTTTACATGCATAAAATCACGGATTTCTCAGAAACTGAACTATAATTTTATGAATTTGTGTGAAATGAGATACATAACATCATAACACATAAATACAAAAGAAAAAAATTTAAGAGCACCGCATGATATAAAACTGTAGCATGAAACAATAAAAATGGCAATAATATGTGACAAGGAGAGTTCAGAAAAAAGAATAACTCAGAAAAAAATTAAGGCTTATGAATTTAATATGGAATGTGATCTCCCCTGACGTGTACACACATATCGCAACATGTTTTAATGCTAGCAATAATGTTGTTAACCACAATTTGGGGAATTAAGTTCCACTCCTCCAGCAATGCGGTCTTCAGGGCATTTATATCTCTAGGAGGATGTCTCCGTGCAACTGCTTTTCCAAGGTAGTCCCACAAGTTCTCTATCGGGTTCAGATCAGGAGATTTTGCTGGCCTCGGTAATCGCTCAATGGCTTCACTTTCAAGGAATTAGTCAACGAGATTTGCTCGATGTGGACGAGCATTATCGTCCATAAATAAAAAGTCAGATCCATAAGTACCTCTGAAAAGTCTTACATAAGGTTCTAAGACATCATCCCGATATCTCTGGCCGGTCACAGATCCGCTGTAGAAAACGTGTAGGGGAGTACGTCCATCGATTATTATTCCTGCCCATACCATCACACCTGCACTACCGAAACGGTCACGTTCCATAATGTTCGAAGGAAGGTTTCGCGTTCCCGACTCCCTCCAGATGTAAACATGTTTAGAATCAGATGTTAATCTAAACCTCGACTCATCAGTAAAGAGAACATGAGTCCATTGGTGTTCACTCCAGCTCTGATGTTCTTTGCACCACAATTAAAGCGATCCCTCTTTTGTTGTGAAGACAGTGAAACACATACCCTTGTCTTTCTGGAATAAAGGCCTTCATTAAGCCTTCTGTATACAGTTTTTCCGTGATACAATAGTTCCAGTGGCTGCAAGCTCTGAACTTAACTGCCGAGCAGTAGACTTCCTGTTACGACGGGCAGTTATTGCCAGATATCGATCTTGAGAAGCAGTTGTTATTCGTTTACGACCTTGTCCAGGCCTCCTTACGACAGTTCCAGAGTTCTGAAATTGTTTCCATAGCGTAGAGACTGTCTGTCTTGAAATATTCACACATCTCGCTGCTTCCATGATTGTCTACCCTGCTTCTGAACGGCCGATAATTCGCCACTTCACAGATTCTTCCAAATGATACTTCGGAGTCATAACAAACCGTTTTGAGTCCTTACACACCGAAATCAAACGCTGTATTGCAGAAATTCACTCAGATATTTACTTTGCGCAAAGCGCTTGATTCACCGTCGGATTACGTAACACCTTGATTTGCATATCAGAAACCGTTTGATCATTTTTGATTGGATAATGCTAATTAGGCTTGTCTTTCACACATTCCCTGAAAAAATGGATTATATCGATTGGATATTTCGTGGAATATCATTATTTTTTGCATGTAAAAATAAATTTGGACATGAGTGTACTTATCATCCCCTATTATAAAATTTTAGCGAAAAAGGAGCTTCAGAACAATATCTCTTGGAAAATTCCCCCACCTATAGCTGGTACCAGAGAAATATCCAGCAGGTGACCTCAAATTCGGGAGTGATAGAGGTCCGCAAACTGCCATCTCTATCTAGACTGGTCAGTGGACATTTAACATCAATTTCATTTGATCCAGGTTTAAAGGTTTTGCCGGCATGCAATATTGAATTGCTTTTCTGCATATCCTTGCTTGTCTGGAATTGTCCCAGGGAGAATCAGTATTTTAATCATTTGTTAGTCTTGGACTTTATGAAGGTGCATGAACTCACGGACTTAGTCTAGATTGTCTATAAAAAGTGGGTTAATAAGCATATTAGACGTATTTTAAGTCCCTCTAATATTTTGGGTCACCACACACACACAGCATTGTTTATATCCACGAGTCATTATATTTCACTTAAAATATGTAAAAAAGTGTTCGAAATTAGTAACGTTATTTATAGTCCACCTACTTATTTGAAGTCCTGTGACTTAAAAAGTTAAAGTTACAAAGAGTAGTCACCAATTTCACACTCTAGCATCCGTTTTTCACTTTGACTCAATGTACGTCAATCTTTTTTTGAGAGAAATAAAAATTAATTTCGATTGAGCAGTATTTTTCCCCTTTTCTTTTCTTGTTTTCAATTGTTATTCTAATAAAACCTTACATCCGTAGCTGGGGATTCATTTATTTAAAATCAAGCAGTTAAAAAATAAACGCAGACAAGCTTTTAATTGCTTTCCTCTGTCAATGTGTCCCTAGAAGCATATGGCTACTTGCTGGCCAATCGAATTTTTTAAGTGGGTGAAGCACGTGATTTTTGCTCAACAACAAAGTCTACTTAGTGGAGATTACTAGGTTAATTTTTTATTCTTTTTGGTCATGCTAGAAGTGAGTAAGTAGTGTGTGTGGCGAGATGGCTACTTTCCACTGACAAGGATGGGTCAGTGGGTCACTCTAATGTTTGGGGAAGAAAGTTCTTCCGGTGTCCGCCCGAGGGATCGTTTTGCGGAAGTTGCTGGTGTTCCGCTTGACCTTACCTCACGTGTGGAATGCATTTCGAAGTTCGTGTGTCTGATGACGAATTTCTGCCGATCTCAGAAGATGGGTCGAATTGTTTTGTTTCCATTTGGCATGTATAAAGAAGAAATTTTGATTCAAATGACATACTCTACTCCATGCTGTTCTGAATAGATAGTACCGACTGCTTGGAGAAAACGTGTGTGTTTAATGTCAAACTTAGAGGTGAATTGTAATGTCTTTGTGTGTAAAACAGAAAATAGTTTCATCACGTAGCATGGAGAGCTGAAAAATCTTCCATTTCTACACGATTTTATTTTTAAATCAAATGTGTGAAGATGTAAGGTTTTTCAGCTCTTTCATCACATGTAAAATGCCTTTTGGTGGGTGCCTTTTTCCAATGACCTCTTCGGCATTACAAAGGGCGAACTGGTGGCTATTTGTGAGAGAAGAACCCAGTGTGTAAGCCACGGTTGCTCCTAAGACGGACAATCACCATCTTCTATGCTCTTACGAACTGGAATTCGAGCCTGGACCTACTGGATAACAGATTACCGCTATGACCACTATACCAGGAAGGCGGCATATGACTATCCAAGGGAAAGCGGTCCCGTAAGATGTGAATTTTTTTATAAAATGCGCAACTTTAAGTTTACAAAGTTAATAATAATTTTTTTTATAATAATACTAGCTGAATTACCCTGCGTTGCTCGGTTTGAATTGTTTGTAAATCATCGCAATATTACTCACTGTTATTCCTATGAAGTTTTATAATTGTTTTTAGCCCCCCTCTAAAGGCCCAGGACAAATGGAACGGGGTTAATACCTAGCCTATGATTCCCGCAGGATTCTGAAGAATGAGTGTACCAAATTTGATATGCATTGGTCAAACTGTGATAGTAAGGATCCGCAATGTTATTCCCATGGGATTTCGAATCGTTTTAGCCCCCTCTGCACACCTAAGATAAATTGAAAGGGGTTAATATATAACTATGTTTCCCGCAGGATTCTAAAGAATGAGTGTACCAAATTTGATGTGAATTGGTTTGACAGTGATCGTGAAAATACTCAATATTATTCTTATGGGGATTTCGAATCTTTTTAATCCCTTCTGCACACCCAAGACAAATAGAACGGGGGTTAATCTGTAGCCTACGTACGCACAGGGTTCTAAAGGATAAGTGTTTCAAATTTGGTGTGGATTGGTCAAACGGTGTAGATTTGTATAGGGAACAGACAGAAAGAAAGACAGACGCCAATTCTGCTTTATATATATAGAGACAGCTATACAATAAGTGTGTAAAGAAAATCAGAAGAATTCACACATTTGATCACGTTAAATATTGAGTATTTGAATTAACCAAAATCTGTAATTGATCCTGGTGTTGGTTCCCGCAGTGATGATTCAGTAAATGGGAACTAAAACTGATTCATAAAAGGGTATTCAGAGAGTTTTTCAAATTTTCTTCCAGTCTAAATCTATTTGAGCAGTATAAGGTTCTTATAATAACGAAGTTTCTCTCCATTAAAAAGGTAATAAATTAGATTTTATTGATTTCAGATGTACTATGATGAGATAGGCTTAGAGCAACTTGACACCAAATGTGGTTGTAAGCAAATCTGCAATGTAAGAAAAGCGCAGCGTAACAACAAATGTTAGTATTATTCCACTTGCCCAGGAGATGACTACACTTAACCAAAAGGAGTCCGACACTAAATGTCTCGTATTGTTTTTCATAAGTAGGACTGAGAGAGTTAGTTCGATGACCCTGATCGCTTGCATAATAAGCCTGAAACAATCTTCACGGCCACCTGTTTTTGTCGCATCTCTTGTAGAAGTGAGTGTCACAATACTCATGCGGTTGCAATGGGGGATTATACCGTTTCATTTTAGCCTTTCAATATGACATTAGCATGTAGATCAGAGATTTTCAACCGGTTTGCAGCAAGAATTGTATTGGTGTGCCTTTCGGATGGTGAAACGGCTTAAATCGTGTGATTGATTTCATTTCAACGGTTTAGTTTTAATGTTTGTTTTGTTCGGGTGGGTTTTATGGAACAAGTTTGGTTTTGAATTTTTGGCAAGTGTGTTCACAAATAATTTCAAATGATATACGTACTTTTAATATCCATGTAAATAATTTTGAGTATCACTTTTGAGTATCACAAATAAATTGTTTTCAAAAATACTTTTCAAAGCTACTTTGGAGCAAAAAGGGGTTCGTAATTACAATTCTTTCAAAATGTTCCTATTGTTTGTCTGATCGTCGAGAAATATAATATATTTTTCGGTGTGCAGCAGAGTTTTAGTAAACATATATGTGCCATGAGAGATGAAAAAGGTCGAAAATCGCTGATGTACATTAACATACTAGACCGGTACTACATTTAAATCATTGATCAATTCTTTTTTAACTATATTTTGGTATAGCTCCCCTCAATAACTTCAGTGAAAATATTACAATTATTACACAATGAGGTATTCATTTTATGTAAGTAAATTTTATGGTTTTCCTTGCCGGTTGGGTTTTGTCTTACTTGCGATCTTCAGTTTCTCGGGCAATAAGCTACCCATAAGCCTCGTGGTCTACTACGCATATAGTTCCAATGGCTCATTTGAAAATCAAATCATCATCTCATGAGACATCCTTCGGAATCTAAACCACCAGATGAGATTACTCCTTTCCGGTGCGACTTCCTTTGTGTTTCTTGTTTTGCTTTTCTCTCCATGTACGTTTTCCGATTTCGCGTTCGAAACTTATATATCAGGGGTCAGCAAGCGTAATAGATGGTGAGATTTTTTATTTAAGACTCAGACCACCCAGTCTACCAACGAGGGTTTAATAGTCCAGTCAAATTGTGATTTCAGGTCGAGATCGTAAAAAACAAATCGGGGCCAATGGGATCGTTTTCAGGAATTATTGAATGCCCCCCAAGAAAATCCCCAAAAATCTTTTTGTTGATTTTCCAGTATTTAAGGAAACTGTCCGCCATTTTGAATTTTGGATTTCACGACACTGTCACGGAAATTACCATTGCGTTCGAAGTTTGTAACTTGATTTTTTGTAAAATATTCCTTTTTAAAAGGGGGTTTCGTGTATGTGAAAGAACAGAACGTTCCAATGAAAAATTTGGGCAGCGGTAGCCCGGTTGGAAGAGTAACGGATTATCAACCGGAGGGTTGCGAATTCGAATCCAACCACAGACCATCGTGTACAAAGGAGGATGGTGCACGTTAAATTCATTGTGGCCTCAAATGTCCTAACTTCGGCGAGGTGTGGGTTTGGAGAGTGGGGTGCCAGCTCAGATGTTGCCTCGTCATCTGACCGTGGTTCAAAATTACGAGGTGTTGTCATCGATCTTTCCCTTTGGGATGGATCTGACCGTCGATCTACCTGACCGTCACCCGTTGTGTTGCTCCAGTGTGACGTTAAAATATCTACCTACCAATGAAAAATTTGGTATTTTACCTAGAAATAAAACAATACTTTCCATGAAACAAAATATATAATACTATTTAAATACGAGATATAATACTTTTCAGTTATTTTATAGTCCAATATTACAAAGCACATCTGATGAAATATGTTCATCAGTTGTGTTCATCAGAAATATGTTCATCAGAATGCCTCCAAGAAAATCTCTGAAAATCTAGTCGTGGGTTACCAGTATTTTCAAATTTTGTCTACCACTCCACCATCTTGGATTTTACAACGCTTTCGTAAAAAGTAACATTGCGCTCGAAGTTTTTAACTTAGACTTGATTTTTCTTGTAAAGTATTCTCTTTTAAACGGGCTTTCATGTATGTGCACAACCATAACATTCTAATGTAAAACTTTGAATTTATATGACCTTGAAAGTAAAATATATTTCCTACAGAATAAAATTTTGAATACTTTTTTATTATAAAACTAAAATAAAAGCAAGACCAATGAAATATGTTCAAGTGAATGAAATATGCTCAAAAAATTTTCAAATTTTGACTACCCCTTAATGATCTTGGACGTTACGACATCTATCACAACGCTCGAACTTTTGTGACTTAGATTTGAATTTTTCTTTGTAAATTATTTTTTAGCAGGAATTTCATTGTAATGGAAAAGATATCAGTTCTTATTTGAAATATTAATTTTGTTCTGTATTAAAAATATTATTCACGGAGTAAAATGCAGATTTTTCATTTTCAAATGAGGAATTTTCAGTATTTCGAAAATATTTTTCAATTTTAGATCTTTTAAGACAATTTTATGGTGCGTGGCTCTGGGCCGAGTTTTATGCGAAGATGGCACTCATACGACAGACGAGATACTTATGCTTATGAAAAGGAAAGTCTACGATACTTATGTCGAGTGAAAAAGACGAGATACTTATGTAGGTATGAAAAGGAAAGGAAATCAGACAGGCATTTACGGCAGTCAGAAAGTACAAAACTAGTAAGGGGACATGACAGAGTACATATTGTTCCTCCTTGAATTTACCAGATGCGATTCTCCTCTGTTTCTTTCAAAAAAGGCAAGAGTGCTTTTTAACTGCTTGCTATAAACAGTATGATTCGTCGATAAATAGATGTTTTTAATTGTGCTTCATCTTCCTCAAATTTAGTTAAAAAGTCAAGTCAAAACCCAAATACACTAAGTTCCTTGCTGTGTATTTGGTGTTAAGGGACAAAGAAATCTTTACACAGCAAGATCTGAAGTTTTTATCTGAAAACATGGCCAAGCAGAGTCAGTGGTACCTTCAACTTAGCAGTGCTCACTCTCACCTATAGTGCAGTATATCAGCACTCACCACAAGTGAAGCAGTGGTGGTATAAGCAATTACCACCTATAGAATGGAGTCGGAAATTCCACATTGAACGACTTTTCCATGTTCCAACAGTATAAGCAGTTGCAGAAAACCTTCTAAAATTGATTATGTGCAATTGAGAAATCTCATGATACAAAGATTGGGAATGCAAAAGAGGGCTTGAATTCTCTGTAATGCATTGGTGTGTTCAGTGGTTCAGTAATCAATCAGTTCTATTAACGATAACAAATTTATTTTAAATTTGACAAGTTCAGAAATTGGAGCTATTATGAGGTGCTCTGACCTACTTGCATTCAGTTTTTGTGTTTGCCTACCAACTTCTTACCAACGTTTGGCTGCCAACAACTTCTTACCATTTGGCGCTCTTAGCGCGGTCTGGGGTATTTCACATTCTCTTCCATGTGTGGTTAGCGTGCAGGTTATGGGTGCAACAATTATCTATTGGCGATTGAGGAAAATGATTACATCGCAGCCATTGAGTTGGCATGTATAATTACCAAAGAAGGGGGGGGACATTGACGATACCATAGAGAATGGGATTCATTAACTGGAACGTAAAAACCCAAATTAAATATAGGAGAGTGACAACATATCACGCAAAAGTGATAGCTTATAATTACTTCTCATCGCATTATCGAATTGTGATAACAAAAATGTCTTGTAATTATTTCTTGCATTCTTAAGAGTAGAGGCTGCTTTGCTTTGTTATATTTAGTTTACATATTTTATTCATTTATTCTATGTAGTTTATTATTATAATTTATGTCGTCATTTTATTTTTATTTATGGCTCAACGTTATGAAAAGTGTTGGTGAACAATATTCTTATATTATTTAACAGTTTTTTACATGCTCCCTTTTACCAATTTATCTTTTTAAGATTGGTCAGCAGTACAAATTTTACAACCTATTAAGAACAATTTTTAAAAATTTGGACAGCATTCGTTCGAATTTGTTTTTGTAAAACCTATCATTTAACTATATAAAAATATTTAGAATTTTACCTCAAAGGGAAAAAATTAATTGGTCATAAATACTTAGTATTGTAGATAATGTTTATTATATTTTTCACTTGCTGAAAGCCCTATTAAAAAGAAATAAATCGCAAGAAAAATTTAAGTCTCTAATTCAGAAACTTCCAGGGTAATGATTGCATTGAACTCTGGCGGAGAACTCAAAATTTCAAAATACTGGATAACCGTGATAAAGATCTGAGATTTTCTTGAAAACATTTAGGAAGGTCTAAACATTCCCGCATTTATCCTGATGCGTTATTTTGTACTATATTGGACTACAAAAATGAAATATGTTCAAAATTTGTTTCCATATAAAGGAATTTTTATTTTCAATTACATGATAACAAATTTGTTAATAGTATAAACTTTTATGTAGCACTTCACCCAATACGTCACCAATTGCCCGTTGTTACTTCTAAAATGAATAAAAATGACTATAAAAAGGTGCCTAAAATTACCGCCTTCCACCAATTCACGATAGGTAGATAGGTATTTAATTAACGTCACACTGGAGCAACACAACGGGCTATTGGCGTCCGGGATCAATCCCCGAAGGGAAAGATCGAGGACAACACCACGTAATTTTAAATCATGGTAAGATGTCGAGCTCACACCTGAGCTGGTACCCCACTCTCCAAACTTCCACACAACGTCAACGTAAGGATATTTGAGGCCCCGACAGATTTAACGTCCCCTTTGTAAACGACGTTCTTTGGTTGGATTTAAACTCACAACCCTCCGGATGCTAGTCCGTTATTCTTCCAACCGGACTATGATGGCCCCCCACCAATTCACGAATGGAATAAATTTAGAGAATTTATGCTTTGTTGGTACCAGCTGGGTCGAGGTAACCCTTCTAATGCAGCCAAATGAACGGGAGACAATTAGTGTGGAATAACCACCCATAATTCTCATAAATACTTTAACAAATTATTGTTAAATTCATAATTTATTTTATTTTTATTACGATGTTCAATAACGATTAATAACAGGAAATAATTTGTGTAAAATAACTGCACCCATTTTTCTCATAAATTCTTTCGCAACAAATTATTGTTAAATTAAGAATTAATTTTATTTTTATCACGATGCTTAGTAACGATTTAAATTACAATATTTCCTTTTCACCTAAAGTGACGGCATCGATGTATAAACTTGTTTTCCTCGAACATTATGGTTATATTTCTTTGGTCAAATTCTTTCCCGTTTAAAGCGTGATTCAGAGTTTATGGGTTTCTACCGAACACCTCGTGTTCAACAACCCACTCATATATAACTGTCTTCAAGAAATTAGCTTCCTTTAAACTCTAGCCACATGGGCGTGAAGAAAAGATAATATCTAATTGATGACTAACTTTCAAGTGAAAACTAATGCAACATAATTTTTGTTTCGTAGTTGCCTGATTGAAAGGATGTTATCTGAGCATTGCATTTTAGTCAAAATCTCGTCAGGTAACCCTACCCACTTGTCAATGTAGTCCTTTCTGACTGAGGTTCTTTTTCACTGTTCATGATTGACGTCTTTTATTTCTCTGCTTGCAGTTAACAAATCGTGCAATTATGTGCAAGGACTTTTAGAAGAATGATGAAGGCAGAACGCAACATTTTTCACTGTCACTGCGTAAGTATAGATGGCGAACTGGAACCTTAACCTTAGAATGTGAAAAGACTGGAGATGGGAAAGTTGTAATTGCTGCATTTGTCTCTTTCTGGTATGGTATATTCAAATCATGCAGATATTCACTATAATTAAAACCGGTTTAAATATTTTTCCAGAAACTACATCTGTGCAAATATGTTGGTGTATATTATTAGCATGAGGGAATGCATTGAAATCTTTAATTTTTATTTCATGTACTGATTGAAATTATCGATTTTGCATAAAGTTTTAATCCTCCTGGTGGTTGTCTCGACGAGGTATCTCATCATTAGCAAAACTGACCAGAACTTTATGGATGAGATATCTCGTCATTAGAAGAAAACTGAGCAGAACTTTATGGATGCGATATCTCGTCATTAGAAGAAAACTGAGCAGAACTTTATGGATGCGATATCTCGACAATAGAAGAAAACTGAGCAGAACTTTATGGATGCGATATCTCGTCATTAGAAGAAAACTGAGCAGAACCTGATGGATGATATATCTCGTCATTAGAAGAAAACTGAGTAGATCTTGATCTCGTTATCACCTAAAATTTTGAGGACAAGATATCTTGTCATTAGCAAAAATGGTCAGATCTTGATAGACGATATATCTCGTCGTAACCACTTGGAGGGTTAAACTCTGTGGTATGTAAGTGCAGCACGCAAAATTATCTGCGCACTTTAGTTTTAATTACTATCTATGAGAGGCGTTTTCTCTCAAGCTAAATGTAAATGGTGGTTGTGTGTCCGCGACGGATCATGTGTCAAAAAGTATTCCGAACGTGACGTCACTTGTTTTTCGAATACGATTCAGCACTTCGCCAATAAAAATTCGAAAGAATGAATTCCGAATCGATATATGATTGGTCAACGCCGATTATATTAAATGCCAAAGCGGCGATAAACTACATTTTAAGGTAACCCCGATATGTATCGTACGAAAGCATTTGAGTAACGAAAGTAAAATCTTACTTTTCGTCTGGTTTGTTTGTGTGCACTGAATATCCCTCTCATATCCATCCTTCAGAGATGAGAACTCTAAAAATTATTGGCTCATCCTGATTTTCTTAAAAAGCATCTAATTTTTTATCACGTTTCGACAATTTAACATGTTTTTATGGTAAATGTTCTTAAAAATTCGTTGTTTAGATTGATATCGTGAAAATTGGATAAAATTATCTACTGAGTGAATTAATTTGTTAATTTTAGAACAATAAGGGCTCGTTCGTAAACGCGAATAAATCGCACCGGTTGTACGAGTTATTCAAACCGAGCTGTTCCAAGAGTCTCAGATTTTCTAGTGTGAAAAACAAGCCGTTTCATGAGTCACTGAAAACGAAAAAAATAGCGTTTGAAACGAACTGAGATTGTGCTAGGTTTTATCAGTTCAGTAGTTAGCGACCGAAAAGGTAGATGTGAATGTTGTAATGCATCTCTACTTGTGGTTTAGTCTCATTTTCAGATTGAATTTATCAAAACAAATTGCCAATTACATGGCGAATGAGACTAAAAACCTAATCGTTCGTAAATGTAACTTCAGAACTGGTGAAACGGAGGTCATGTGACGGATTATTTTTTGGTTTGCACTTTTTTCAGAGAATTGTTTACGAACGCGATCTAAGTTAACCACATTTGAAATCCAACAATCATTCTCTCATCGTACTGCTGCCAACAACAAAATAAAAATATATCTGTGGTTTTAGTTTCCAAGGAAACAAGAATTATTATAAAAAGCTCCATTAAAATCATTGTATATATTCATTTTTCAAAATATATTTTAGAATTTTTAAAAATTTATTGATAACTAATACAAACATTTAAAACTTATTAACAAACTCATAAAATACTTTTGTTTATCTGTGATATCCGTGTAAAATATCATCTTGAATTTCGGGAGTCTGGTAAAAGCGAAACCAACTAGCACACGTGCAAACGATAATTGTCATCCGCGGTGAAAATAAACTATTTTAGAATGTAGAATAATGGTAAAAATGTAGAATATTTCCATGTTGTGTATTTTATATACACGGAAGAAATATGTGTTTCTTTTCGAGGATCTGTGTGCTTGGGAATATTTACAGTGGTATGGTATGAAGCCTTCCTGACTTCAGAATTCCGTAAGTAAAACATCTCAGCTGTATTTTTAAAGTTGATTAACATTTTTTTTGTAAAACTCAAGAATTTGGTACAAGCCCATCGCCAAATTGGCTAAGACTAAAATTTGCATCACCCAACGGTTTTTGGATAGGCGGCCATATTGGATGCCTTCCATTTCCGCGTAAGTGGAAGTACATGTAGTAAACATGAGTCTAATCCATTTTTTCTTCATGCAAAAATTAAAAAAAGCAAAAATAATTAATTTCTTCATACAAAGGAATCTTCATCAAAACCAGCAACCAATACACCAACTAGTATAGTTAAGTCAATCTGTCGCTTATAACAATTCTTATTAAAATACTTATGAATGTGCAAATTCTCGCTTCGGGTAATCAGTTTAAAATTTTAAATATGAAAACAGATATTCTAGATATTTTAAATATGAAAAATATGAATTTGTATTCATGTCCAGAGTTTAGCAACCATAATGATCGGGAAAGTAAAGATTTAGAATTTCAATGTCATACCCATTTTTAATAAGTTGTCCCGCAATAAGCTTTTGTGTCGCGTGAAATATTGAAATATTTTTCCATCGCTGAACTACTCTACGGCAGGTTGGTTGGTTTTGGTGTTTTATGACGCAAGGGTCATATTTGGACATGCTGCGCCAGACACGACATACAATATCAAGTAACAGACATACACAATGAAAGTTTAACTGACACAGAAGAGAGAAATACACCCAGGGAGGAATGTACCTGACAGGAATCGAACCTGCGCCGCCTGCAACTCTACGGAAGGATCACTGATTGAGAAAAAAATTGGAAATTGAACTTTATGTAAGGAAAACTTCTGGGTTAACTTGCACTGAATTAAATAATTATAATTAATAGTCCGAAATCTATATACTAATGAAGGCCAAACGAATATATGAAAGTAATGCAGAAGCAAATAAATAACATATTAATTAGTGAGCAGTATGCTTTGTAATTATATTTTCATATTTGATCCATGCACCAATTTTAATACAATTAATTTGTTAAAAATTGTACGCTGCTTTATGGCATTGAACACCTTGTCATTATCTTAGTCTATTGTTTTAGATATTTTAAATTACAAATTGTGTTTGATAAATAAAGAAAGTTTGAAAAAAAAGAATATGCCTTATTGCATACACCCCAGCAGATCATGTGGGTGGAGTCGTAAGATTCCATAGCCAATCGGCTTAGCCGATTGGCTATGGAGGCGCATACTAGTGTTGTTGATCAAAGTGGATAATCACTTTAACCAATCAATAATTTAGGATTCATGCTTTTACCCACAACCACGTGACAGATCTTCAAACCGAGCAACTAGAAGAAATAACATGAAGCTGCGGGCACATGCTCCGTCTATTTCATTTTAAGGTCGATGGTTAATTGGTCGAAGACAATTAGATTAAACGCCAAATGTCGCCAAAGGGGCAATAACCTACATTTTAAGGTCAACCCGACATGCATCGAGCGAAGGCATTTGGGTAGCGGAAGTAAAATCTTCACTTTTCGTCTGGTTTGTTTACCTGTGAAAATCCACCTCTTTCATAAAAACCATACGGAAAAGCAGAATACAATAAAGATATTGCAGTTACCCTTTTGTTGTCACTGGTTGTCTTTCCTTGACGTTGTCCACAGCTGTGAAACAAAACTAAAAGCCACAGACAATTTAACACATCAATTGATGGTTCAGTTTTCAACATTTTGGAATTGAATCAACAGCAGTCGCTGTTTTTAAACAAAACAATTTAATGACGAACATATAACAAGACGTTGTTTACAGGATGACAGGAATTCTACAACTTAGATCTGCAGAATTGAAATTTGGCATCTTGCCAGAGGGGGAAACAAATGGTTATAGGCGGCGCAGCGCCCTGTGCAGAAATAAATTTCTTTACAAGCTGTCCTGAATAAGCGATTTAAGAAAAATGTTATTTTTCCACTTCGTTATTTTTCATTTTTGTTCCACATTCCGCGTAATTGTGAGACCACACCACCTTGATTATGAATGTCATCGGCACTGCGGTACAGTTTTGACATAAGAACTTTTTAGTGACAACGGTTTTGGTGCCTATTTTGGAGTATTTTTTATGTACCCCAAGGAAGAATTTCGTACAAGAAACACCGTTTTTGGCTTAGCTGAAAATAATAAAAAAATCAACGAAAGGAATTTTAAGAACAGAAAAAAATCACAGCTGATTATTCTCACTACCTACTAAGTATTTACTTTAATAAACAAAATCTGTGCTTTTTCTGAAATTTTGCTATCGAAATTTGTCCAAAAAATAATTTATTAGTTTTAAGTCTAATGGAAACAGGCTATATAATTTGAATTTCTCAAAATACCACGTTAATTATAGCAAAATAGAGTTATTTCGGCATGGTTAAATAAAAAAAGATAATGATTCACAAAAATTACTAACAGATTCAAACATCGATAGGTTTCATTAATCCTAATAAAGCGGGGTTGCCTTTGCCTGCCACAACTCGCTACAAAAGCACGCCCCAAAAACGCGAAAATTGTTGCCACAAAAAGTCTTTTTATCAAAGCTGTACCGGCACTGCTTCAGCTTTCCCAATGTAGTTCAAAATTACGTAACCATGATCCTTGGAATGGTTTCGCTCCCAACAAATTCGTCAGAGTAATCAGGGCAGCAAGATAATAATCATCAGTCTAGTAGAATCTGATATTGTTTTCAAGAAGCAAGAGCAGACGAACTAAGTTTAGTTCTTTTCGACTTGTCTTCGAATGTCATTTGGAAAATAGATCAGCCTTCAACAGACAAGTATCTTAAATTTATTTTAAGATGGTCGAAAGTCTAATGGATTAAGGACACGTGTGAGCAAGAATTTAAAATAAAAAAAAGAACATCCAAGTAGAATATAATTTTAAAGCCCCTAATACACTACTGTTTGTGAAAATTGCAACACCATGAAGGAATCATGCAAATTAAAGGAAACTTACAGGAAATGTAAAACAGGTTAGGATATGCAAATGATTAGAATTACAAAGCGATTACTCATGTGTGGACCGCGAGAAACACCCTCTAAACTTCCAAGTGAGACGTGTATAAAAAGCACTGTAAAGGTACGTTAAAATGTGTGTATCGTCGTTTGACTGCTGTAAATGAATGATTAGAAGTCAATATGCCTCACCAAAAACGCAGAGTGCCATATGAGCAGCTAACGGAGTTCGAACGGGGCCGCATGATCGGCCTCCGTGAGGGTGGACTTTCGTATCGTGAAATCGCCACTCGCACGGGGCGTAATACCAAAACAGTGATGCGAATGTGGAAGAGATGGACCATGGAGAACGGGACAAGTCAAAACCCCGGCAATGGACCACGCAATATGACGTCGCCACGGGACGACAGACACCTCATCAGCATGGCGATGACGGACCATACAGCCTCCTCTCGTGCGTTGGCACAACATTGGAGCACGTCTACAGATAAGTCATTGTCTGCCCCCACGGTTCGTCGACGTCTGCTGCCCCATGGGCTACGTGCAAGAATTCCCCTGCGCAGGATTCCCTTGACGCTGAACCACCGACGCCTCCGGCTACAATGGGCTCACCAAGACAGCCAATGGCGTGCCGGTTGGCACAAAGCCGTCTTCTCAGATGTGTCCCGCTACAATATGGACTATAACGATGGACGCGTACTCGTCAGAAGCTACAGAGGTGAACGCCTTCTCCCGGAGAGTCTTATTCAGCGTCATACTGGACGAACGCCTGGCGTTATGGTCTGGGGCGCTATTGGACATCATGGGCGATTCCGCCTACTCCAAATTGCGGGGACCCTGAACAGCAGGCGCTACATCAGAGAAGTTGTGGAGACCGAGGTCCTACCCCTCCTGCAACCCATTCCCGGAGCTGTATTTCAGCAAGACAATACCCGTCCACATGTTGCTCGGAATGCATAAGCCTTCTTCAGTGCACGACTGGTTCCGCTCCTTCCATGGCCTGCACGTTCCCCGGATATGTCGCTCTTTGAGCATGTCTGGGATTACATCGGACAGCGACTCGCTCGTACCGCTCGTGGGCAGAGTACGGCTGAACTGTGGCATCAGATAGAGGGCATCTGTAATGCCATTCCTCAGCATGGTATTCAGAATCTGTACGATTCTATGCCACGACATGTACAGGCTCTCATCGCTGCGCATGGCGGCTGCACAAGCTGTTGATTTTCGGCATTATTTTTGTTTTTTTTCTCTGTAAATGTGATTGTTTATTTAAACCCCTATAAGTAATACGTGGAATAAATTTAATTCATTTCTGATGATTCTTTCATAGTGTTACAATTTTCACAAACAGTAGTGCATAAATGTATACGTACTCGTATGTTGCTCATTTTTGCAATGAATTGATTCAGAAAAATGTTTTTTGACAAAGAAAATTTAAAAACTTTAAAACGTTTTTAAGCTTCAAATAGAAATAAAGATTTTTTTCGCTCTCTGTAATTAAAATATTGGTAAAACTCAAGAACACGATATAAGCCTATCGCCAAATTCTCGTCGCCAAGCGGTTGTTTAGATAAGCTTACGACTGATTACCATATTCCAAAACTATCGCCATTTTCCAATGGAAACGTTCTTGAGTTAAACCAAAATATACATAATAAAAGATGAGTTATTTAAAAAAATTTCTCCGAATTTAATAATAGTTTCAATGATTGAATAATGGAGTAGTGTTGAAGACATTCCCTTACCCCCAAAACCAGACTTAAATTAAATAAAAGCAAAAATATCATATTTTGCATTTTCTGATGTGCTGTGAATTGTAAAATCCAGCGCTTTTTTGCAACACTCCATATATGTATCAACCATTTATTCTTGAAATAATACATTAGTCAAACTTAAGGAATAATACTCGTACATTGTTGCATTTAAGATTTCAAAGCGACGCGCTTGTAAGTAATATTTTTAAAACAATAACAACGTTTTGGGGGTAGTTGGATTAATGTCGCACAGGAGCAACACAACGGGCTATTGGCGACGATCCGGGATTTTTCCGAAGGGAAAGATCCGAGGACAATACCTCGTAATTTTGAATCAGGGTCATATGACCAGGTCAATACCGGAGCTAGCACCCCACTCTCCAAACATCCACACCACGCCAATGAGGAGATATGATGCCACGACAGATTGAACGTGTACCAGTCCTCACGTACTCGACGGTCTTTGGTTATATCGAGTTTCGAACTCGCATCCCTCAGGTTGCAATTCCGCGACTAACAGCCGGACTACCAAGGCCTCAACAATTTTTTTAAACAAATTTAATATCTCCCTATCGCCATTGATTTACTTAAAAATTGGTCAGACTATATCCCATGATTCATCACACCATTTTCCTTAAGGGCATCAAGGCAATTACCGAAGACGAAGAGGCGATAAACGTTGATAATAATTAATTTGACGATATGGTGAGCCCTCCAAGATCTGGATTCCTTGATTCTGAATTTCCAGTCATTAGACTTAGTACAATATACTAATCAATATACTTTTTCAAGATCGCACATCTGCTGTTTGGTGTATTGATATGAAAACCGAATAAATTTGCTGAAACTGAAGACAATAAAAATCACATAGGCGAGTGATTTATTTTGTTCATGTTCTTTATCCTGATCCAGTTTCCATTTTGAATAACGTCATTTCGGTATTTCAGGGATCAAGTAAAGACATTTACATTTTTATTCTTTTGAGAAACAGAAAGTAGAGATAGGCCAAATCCTCAAATATCTGAATAACACGGAAGTTCCAATTTATTATTACCACTTTATGTGTTCTGAGCGGTTAAAGTAGCAACAATTGAAAAGTAGAATATTCATTGCCTTATCGTCAAAAAATTCCGAACTTTTTCGGACATGAAAAAGCAACATTATGCACTGCCATTTGGGGGATTTTTAGGAATTCTTGAAACTAGTTGCAATTTATTATTTTGTAGAGTGTCTCGATTAATTTCATTTGTCCAACACTGTGGCTTGTCACTGTCCTTAATTTACCCCTAACTGAATTCTAAAATGAGAAAGATACATTGTAGGGGACGTCCAATTCTGCGAGCGATTTGACACCAATTCTGGCAAAGCACCTTCTTTCTCGTTTTATGGCTTTAGGTGTGGTAACCCCTTGGCATTGGCGGCAGATCTTCACTTAGTCACAAAGCGTCCTTTGTAATTCCTGTTTACCTCAAAAATATTTCACAATTCCGATCAGACTAAATTATATACTGTAATGGAAATATACAATAGAACCAAAACTGTAAAAAATTTATTTTCAGAGAAGATAGGTAAGAGAATTAAAATAAATCTTAAAATAGTATTTTAATAAATAACACTCATTTTTCTATCAACACAACGTTATACTAACATTTCCTATCCTACCAAAACAACGAGCTTGCTCGTTTATAAACCGTTCAGAAATGAGGAAAACTAATTTTGAAGGTGATTGTGTTATTCATTTGCCATCAGGACAGCGTTTTTCGTAACTTACGATGTTAACAAAACAATATAACGAGTTTATATTGTTTCTCGTTACCCCATTATCATTGCTTATAAAGGATCACAGCAATCGATACAAAATGCTACCGTTATCTAAGTGTCATGCAAGTGCCTTATATAAATAACAAAATCAGAAGAAATAAACAAATATAAGTGGCATGTCTTCTTTTAGCGTGATCAGTGTTATTACACTGAGGAAACATCTTAAGCCTTATTTCTATAAACGCATCAAAATACCAATAACGTAAACTTGAAGAGAACTGTATATTTCTACTAACGAGACAGAATAAAAGGATATATTTACTTAAATATTCTTCGTGATTCAAAAAAATCGTTTCGTTAATCTATGAAAACAAGCTCATGCAACACTAGTGGAATTTCCTATACAAGGAAGTTTAACAACTCCACACCTACGAACTCTACAATCAAACAATTCCAATAGAATGGCTGGATTAACACCAACGCATATTCAAATATGCGCCTAATTGCCTGATTTGAAATGACTTCGTTCCATTATAAGCAAGGGATTATCTTAAACATTTCTAATGAATAGGCTACACATCGAATATAAACAGGTTCTCATATTGTCTTAAAGAGGCCTGAAACACGCACACCAATTTTGAGGTTCCGTGATAAATTTAAAAACGAAGAAAATTATTAAAAATGAAACAAACCAAATTTTGAGTTAGCGACTAATCTGAAGTCCCTTTAAAACGTGAGACCTGAACTAAATGGACTTGTTGATCTCCCTTTCAGAGACCCTGGATATAAATATTCCGTCTAAAATAGATATGCCTATTGTGAGACACACAGATTTTATATAATTGGAACGTTCTCACAACGCTGCGGTCGTTTGGACTAGTAGCAGAATTGCTAGCTCATGGCCCCATAATAACAAAACACTTTCCCGTTGTTAACCTTCAAGTTATTTAACGATATATCTCATCCATCACGATCTTATCAACTTTATTAATGACGTGATATCTCGTCATCAATATATTGCGATTTTCTTATGATGACGAGATCAAAATATGGTCAGTTTTCCTCTAATAACAAGATATCCATCAAGATCTAGTTAGTTTTCGTCTAAAAACCAGATACCTCGTCGAGGCAACCACCAGGTGAGTGCAACTGCGCTTGCTTTTTTTGTAGAATTTATTGCAACAAGCTGAATAATTCCTTGGATTTTTTTGTTATGTGCGTTCTTGTGAAAAGGTAAATAAATTTATTTAGAAAATTTGACTATAATATTTTGAATTAATAAGACTTTGAAAGACATGGACCGCTGGTTTGGTGCCAAAACAGTCATTCTCCTATACAAATATTTGCAAATTCTTTTTTTATTTATTCTAAACAAGAAGAAATATATTAATTTCCATCTGAAATTAAATCTCACCACTATAACAATGCCCATCTCTATTTGATGTCTGTTTAGGATCTACCAAAATGTGTCATTTTCTTATGCATACAGTAGTTCCTTGATGTCCATCTCGTTGGGGTTACTCACTTATTTCAAATAAGATCTATCCAGTTGCTTCCCACTGCTTTAAGATCGGGTTAACCCATCAAACAAAAGTGTTTTCTGGGACATCCAATCTGTTACGACAGTCCTGAATGAAGCAAATTTTGATTAAACAAGTGAAATACGTGTGACAGGTTTTAGTATCCGCATCAGCTTGGGCTGAGGTAGCCTAGTTGGAAGAGCAACGGATTATCAACCGGAGGGTTGCGAGTTCAAAGCTCGGTCCAGCCAAAGACTGTCGTGTACAAAGGGGCTGGTGCACATTTAATGTGTCGTGGTCTAAAATGTCCTCCCGTTGGGGTGGGGTGGAAGCTTGGAGGGTGGGGTGCCAGCTGACCTCATCATCTTACCGTGGTTCAAAATTACGTGTTGTTGTCATGGGGTTTTTCCCTTTGGGATTGTTCTCGGACCGTCACTAATAGGCAGTTGTATTGCCCCAGTGCGACGTTAATTAGTTACCATTAACAGTGAACAAGCTTTTTTGGAAACGCTAACTCACAGGCACACTAAAATAATTAACTACACTTCAAAGTTAAGAATAAAATATCTAAGATTACATTAACCATTAAAGAACTTGTAGTAAAAAGAAAATGGATACCAATGTTACAGGTAGGTATTTTTAATTAACTTCACGCTGGAGCAACACAAGGGGCTATTGGTGACGGTCCGGGATCAATCCCAAAGGGAAAGATCGAGGATAACACCGCGTAATTTTGAACAACGATCAGATGACGAACCATTGTTACATGCGCGTATTCAAAAAGTAATTTCGAGAATGGCCCAGTCTTCTCTCGTACAGTATGTTTTACTTATGTGATTAACATATCTACATATCGCTAAATAGGCTGCAACAGTGGCACAGCTCAAAAATCACATTTTGAAATAAAAATGAATTTAAAAGTTTTCATAACTATGAAAATGGGACCTCGTTAGCGAGTCGATAGATTTGCGGATTGGCAACCGGACGGTTGCGAGTTCGAAACTAGACCCAACCAAAAACCGTCGTATACGTGGTGGCTGGTGCACCTTAAATCTATCTTGGCTTCAAATGTCTTCATGTTGGCGTGGAATGGAAATTTGGAGAGTGGAATGCCACACACACACACAGCTCATGTGTTGACCTCGTTATCTGACCGTGGTTCAGAATCATGAGATGTTATCATCGGAAGTTTCCCTTCGAGATTGATCCCGGACCGTCGCCAATAGCCTATTGTATTTTACTCCAGGATGAGACATAAATTCGACTAAGTTATTTCTCAAGGGTGTTGTCTTCGAATCTTAACTTCGAGGAAGATCCCGGAGAATCAATAGTATTTTTTGTTCTAAGCCCTAGAGTCTAGGGTGCGACATAAATTCAACTATCTACCCACCATAAGTATGAAAATACATAGCATATAATAAAACACTTCTGCCATCTAGTGGCTGTGAATTGAGTTTAGATATTTGCTAGTTGATGATGGAAAGAATGTACAATAGTTTCCCACATTGACACATGTACTTACTACAAAAATCATATTTTTAGCTATTCCTCTATTGCAGCCCATGAGCGAAATATTTTACTCGTATGAGTAATCAACTTCGATTTAGGATGATTAAACTTGTTTCATTCCTCATTTTAATTGCTGTTTTAATATAAAATATATTAAACATAAACTATGTGCTAAAATTCTGCGGCACACAACACAAAAATTCCGATCTAACTAAAAAAATAGATATAATTGTGATTAATTTGCAAAAAAAATAATAGTCATTACCAACCCTTTTTTACTTCCAAGTGTTTTTGTTTTTATATTTTTGAAACAATTTAATTAAGATACTTTGTAATGAAAATAATTAATACTCACAAACGGGTATTAACCTTCCGAGTGTCACGAGATTTCAGAATATTGTATTGTCCCCACTTCACACACACACGACTAAATAATCACATTGTTTGGAACGAATGCTACGAGATTCCACTGGTCAAAACTGGTTAGAAGTCATGCAAGGAATATTGCAGGTTGTAGAACAAATATTTGCTGGGGAATCCCTCAGAGGTTAAAAACACGAGTGTTACTTTAAATTATTTATGAAGGCACTTGTGAAAAGTTCAAAAATAAACTGTTGAAATGAACTCAATCTTACACAGTTCAAGCCGTACTACACACTACACAGTTCAAGCCGTACTACTGCACGGTTGAAATAGCTGGTGTAGATAGATTAACCACTTAACGCATTTACCCGTGTTTGACACGGGCAAAAGTTACCGTCAAATTTGGACATGCCCGTGTCTTACACGGGCGCTCTTGTATCTCGCGTTATTTTATTTCTAATGCCCGTCTGAGATCCGTTCTAGTAAAAATAGATAGGCTAGATTAAACTTATACCATAGATGGCATAAACCTATTTATCATAGATGATTTACCACTTATTTATAGATGGATATTAAACTTATTTACCGTAGATGGCACCACTATGCACCATTTTTCTTGTGTAAACCAAGTGGTGCATTTTGATGATTAGCTATAAGTTTGTTGGGAATTCTTTGTTATAAAGCAGTTGTTTGGCGTGGAAAAGGTAATATATCCATTTTTATTACGTTAAATATCATAAAAGTAAACAGTTAACCATAAATTAATTTTTACTAAGTGTTTTTGTAACTTGTTTAGAAAAAGTTATCTGATAATGAGCGACTCTGACGATTTTGAATATGCCAATTTATCAGAAAGTTTCAGCGAGGAAAGTGATGATCTCTTGAGTGATGGAAGTGAATCTGAAGTTAATATTTTATTATTATTAATATTTTGAAATTCAAAATAAGCATGTAATCAAATCGTTTACACTTTGTTTGTATAATAATATATTTTATAACTTTTACCCCACCCCCCGCAACTGAAATTGCAAAAAATAACTTACACTATACCTATATATATATTCATTTTCTGTCAAAAAAACTCGATAATTTTTTACCAGTTTTTTTCCGAAAAAAACTCGTGCTTTAAGTGGTTAAGCAGATTTCATTATTCATTTTTGTAAAACCAGAAACATTGAGTAGGACACAAGGGCCAGTCGGGGGCCCCTCTTGAATGTACATTCCTGCACCACTGAGAAAAAGTTTCTTATAAAGCATACTATTTACAAACACTCATAAATAAAACAATACTCCATTCGAACACCAAGCCATTTATATATTTTTGTAAAATTTATATATATATATATATATATATATATATATATATATATATATATATATATATATATATATATATATATATATATATATATATATATATATATATATATTCGTGTGCTTTATTAATATCCATGCGATCCGCTAGAGTTGGTGAATTAAACAGGAAAGTGAACTCAGCCAAGAGTGAGTTTGGGATAATGAGTCGTGCTGCCATCTGATGAGCACTTATGAAAGTAAAATATCACTCCTAGACAGTTAAATACTACACTCGGGATTTAAATTAAATCAAATAAATGTAGCAACACATACGGCACTATTAACAATTTCTAGATCATATTGAAGCTAAATAAATTATAAAATCAGAGAATGCAAGGAATTTTAAATACAAATTTGTTTTTTGACATGTATCTGAAATTTCAAAACATGGCCTATACTACACAGTAACCCAATATAACAAATTGCTGCTCTTCATATTTTTATGTACTACTTTCTGTCCTTTGCAGAATGATAATAAAAATTAGGCTCATTTTTGAGCTTTCCAACGATTTTATTTTAAAATAATTTTTTTAAATAAAAATTTACTGCATTTATTTAATTAATCTACATTTATTTAATTAAAAAGTAAATTAAATAAATTTAGCAACACATAGGGCACTATTATTAACAATTTCTAGATCATATGGAAGCTAAATTAATCATAGAATCAGACAACGCAAAAAGTTTTTAATACGAATTTGTTTCTTCACGTGTATCAGAAATTTCAAAAAAGTCCGGTTCTGGCGAATTTGCATTTGAGTCACGGGTTTTTCAAACTTCTTGATGGTGGTTCAGAAGAGGTATCTTTTCATTTGCGAAACTGACCAGATCCGTATGGACGAAATACCCCGTGATTAGAAGAAAACTGACCAGATCTTGATCTCGTCATCTTAAAAAAATCGGCAATATCGTGATGACGAGATACTCATCATTAGCGAAATTGGTCAGATCTTGATGGCCGAGATGTCTCTTTAGGGATACTCACTTGGAGGGATAAATCCATTCGTTTAATTAGGAGGCAATGTTAAAGCTGAGGTGCTAGCGCAGGTGTTGATCTCGTTATATGACCGTGGTTCAGGCATTGTCCTCGTATCCCTTCGGGATTGATAACTTAGTGTTGCCAATTGCCCGTTACTTCAGTGCGACCTTTTGACACCCTGGTTCCACCCTCTATAGTAATCGGCCACCCCTTGTACGGCCTTAAGCCCTCATTGATAGGCTGGGTGGTCTGGGTCATAGAAAAGAAAATCTCTGTAGTACAGATTTTCTGTTCAACTAAAGAAGACACTCAGTTTCAACAAACATGTTTGTGGAATGCAGTGCGGTTCAGACAGATGATGTTGGTGGAGTCTATTTCTAAAAAGGTACTAAGCTCACCAAGGGATAGGGCTGCATAACGCAAAATCATATGTGGTAATCACCGTAATTGATTATTTGTTTCGCCAATCACTGTACATTTCCAGAGTGATACACTAGGAACCAGGCAGCGTACCCTTACAGGTTAGAAAGGGTAGGCTGGTAACAAGAGTACCCTTGCAATTGCTTGTTAAATTCATATAAGGGGACTACCCCCTATCCTTGTTTAGTACTTTTTGAACACACTAATGTAAATTAATTGCAAAATGGGTCAACAAAGACCGAATAAGTACAAAATCAATAATATCGTAAAATTTATTGTAGAGCATGTTTATTTAAAGTTAGAGCTTGATCGGCTTACAAGTGATCCTGCCTTTCAAACCCTCCTATTTTTTTCTGACTACGTGTACGTACGCACCCAGCACATAACTCGAAGTACGCACACACCCGGCGGCCCTGGAGTAAGTTGTACTGTTTGCCTGTCAGAACTGCTCCAGACAGTCTAGGTACTGTCGGTCACTATAGAAACAGGTCTCGTCCATTTTGAGTGGGGATGAGTTGGATGCGGTTTCGGTGATAGATGGTTCGGCGACGTTTTGAATGTAGCTCCTGACAGTCGTGTATCCTCTTATTGTCAATTATCGCTAAGCGTGCCAACGCGACAAACTCAAATGCTTCCTCAGGTGTTGACCTCGTCATCTGAATAAATTATCGGCTTACGTGTGAAGTACACTTAGTCAGAAAAAAGTTCTGAGAAAACGAAGAGGAAAATTAATCTCTATGTTAAACTCACTATGTGTATTTTTCAAGGAGAAATCTAACCTTCACGCAAAGGAAAAATGTGACTCGGGCTTCACCAAAATTCACCACATTATGGTCTGGAAAAGCAACACTTCTATCTTGAAGATTTTGTGGGCCGGGATAGTCCTTTTTGAAGAGTAGCGGATTAACAATCGGAGGGTTGCAAGTTCGAAACTCGGTCCAATCAGAAACCATCGTGTACGTGGGTTCTGGTAAATGTTAAATCTGTCTTGGCTTCAAATGTAATATTTGGCGTGGTGTGGAATTTGGAGAGTTGGGTGCCAGCTCAGGTGTCGATCTCGTCTTCAGACCGTGGTTCAAAATAACGAGATGCTGTCCTGGATCTTTCCCTTCCGGATTGATCCCGGACAGTCTCCAATAGCCCGTTGTGTTGCTCCAATGCGACGTTAATTGAACAACCGATCTAGTTAAGTCCAGTCTGATTAGTTCTTATAGCAAAGAAAATAACTGCAAACCAAACTTGGCGACAAACCAAATTTTCAATTCAGTTAACCAAATCACATGGATAAAGGGTACATCTCCATCCTAATCCAGATTCCACTTCGCCTCAGGTGTTGATCTCGTCATCAGACCGTGGTTCCTTTTCTTAACGTCACATTGGAGCAACACAGCGGGCTATTGGCGACGATTCGGGATCAAACCTGAAGGGAAAGATCCGACAACACTATGTAATTTTGAACCACGGTCAGATGACAAGGTCACACCTGAGCTGGCACCCCACTCTTCAACTTCCACACCACGCCAACGTGAGGACATTTGAGGCCACGACATATATGACGGGCACCGGCCTCCTTTGTACGCGACGGTCTTGGGTTGGATTCGACTGGCAATCCTCCGGTTGCTAGTCTGTTACTCTTCCAAACGGGCTACCGCGGCCCTCAGACCGTGGTTCAAAATTGCGAGATGTTGTTTGTCGGATCTTTCCCTTCGGGATTGATCCCGGACTGTCACCAATAGTCCGTTGTATTGCTCCTTTGCGACATAATTTCAATCCAACCGAAAATCTTCCCAGAAAACCCTCAGTGAGCGTGTTGCGCGTCCAAGACTTCGGGAATACAATCCAATTAGGCAAGCACCCCAACTAGCTCAGGTGTTGATCTCGTCATCAGACCGTTGTTTAAATTGCCAGATATTGCATCTCGGATCTTTCCCTTTAGGATTGATCCCGGACAGTAGCTGATCTTTCCCTTTGGGACTGAACCCCAACTGCCAACAATATCCCGTTGGGTTGCTCCAATGTGACGTTAATTCAAATACCTACCTGGACCGTAGTCAATAGCCCGTTATTGTCTAGTGTGATAATTCAATCTAACCGAAACTCTCCCCATAAGACCCTCAGTGGGCTGAATGCGCGTCCAAGACTTCGGGAGCACAATCCAATTAGGAGGCACTCCAACCACCCTCCCGCAAACGACCCATCATTTGCGGGCGAAGTGATGAGCGACCGCCGCTGCGGAGGGACAGCATCGTGGGGGACTTCCTGTGTGGTCGGCAGGAATGCCTTCAATTGGCTTCGGATGGGTCATCAGAGCCCAGCACACGTTCCTTTCGGATTGAGTTATTGCCGTCCGCAATTGAAAATAAGTCACCCCAGTAAGATCGGAAACAGATGTTGGATTGATATAAAGAGGATCATTATCGTCATCATTATGACGAAAGATGTGTACATAGTTTTAAGGAACGGGAATCAATTTGTATTCGGGGTAGTTATTAAGTGAGGCATCTTATTTTTTCCCTGGGGACAATGGGTAATTCGGTATGCTGTCTTGATTCCCCGTGGATAATTCATGTCGAGAATGGATTTGTTTCGGTCCAGTTGGTCAACTTTTTACTTGTAGGTCGTATCTTTCTCTACTAGTAATACTCGTCTATCTGCAATATCTTATAAACTTCCATGTACAACCCTCGAGGCCCCTTTCTCCCGCAAATATTATGGCCTTCCAAGATAGGTAGTTGAATTAACATCGCACTGGGAACACAATGGACTACTGGCGATTGTCCGGGATCAAACCGGAAGACAACACCACGTAATTTTGAACAAATATCAGATGACAATTTTTTTTTCTTCATTGCTGCGATTAACGAGTACTTAGGCCCAAATTCAACAAGCTCTGGCTTTGAATACTTTAAACCATAGTCACCGGTCTAATTAGACCTTACCTGCCCAAAGAGAAAGATCGGAGGATAACATTTGAGGCCACGACATATTTAACATGTACCATTCCCCGCGTATCCGGGCCCTATCCCAGTTGAAAGAGTAATGGATTAGAAACTGTTCAGCAAAAGACCGTCGTGTACACGGGGCTGGTGCACGCTAAATATGTCGTGGCCTCAAATGTCCTCACGTTGGTGGGGTGTGGAAGTTTGGAGTGCCAGCTCAGGTGTGACATCGGCATCTGACAGTGATTCAAAATTATGTGTTGTTCTCGGATCATTGCCTTCGGAGGTTGAACCCGGACCGTCGTCAGTAGCCCGTTGTGTTGCTCCAGTGCTTACTTTAATTAACTACCTACCTTCACCTGGACTACCGTGGCCAATACAAATTAGGTAGGTAGGTATTTTAATTAACGTCACACTGGAACACACGGGTTATTGGTGACGGTCCGGGATCAATCCCAAAGGGAAAGATCCGAGGACACCACGTAATTTTGTACCACGGTTAGATGACGAGGCAACACATGAGCTAGCACCCCCTCTCCAAACTTCCACACCATTCCAACGTCACGATATTCGAGGCCACGACGGATTTAAAGTGCACCACCCATCTTTATACACGGTCTTTACCTGGATTCGAACTCGCAACCCTCCGGTGGCCAATCCGTTGCTCTTCCAGCCGAGCTAGGTGGCCCACATCTTATTTCCAAATTGAGTGGTTATATAGGTACTTTAATTAACGTCGCACTGGAGCAACACAACGGGCTATTGGCCACGGTATGGGATAAATCCCAAAGGGAAAGATCGAGGACAACACTACGTAATTTTGAACCTCGGTCAGATGACGAGGCAACACTCGAGCTGTCAACTCTCCAAACTTCTACACCACGCCAACGTAGACATTTGAATCCACGACAGATTTACCTTGCACTAGCCCCCTTTGTACACGATCTTTGATTGGATTTGAATTTGCAGCCCTTCGGTTGCTATTCCGTTACTCTTCCAACCGGGCTACCGCGGCCCTTAATATATATCAATTGGAAATACTAATCATTAATATTAAAGTATTTCCTTACTACTAAAAACCATTTAATAGTTTCGCTTCGCGAACCAATATTGCCTTTATTAAAATATCCTACTGCACTCTTAAAACAATTTGATGTATTTGAGTTGGTTCGTGTCACTCCTCACGGAACCCTTATAATAGTGAAAAATAAAATAGCTTAACTATTCTTAAATATTTTGATTTTCAAATTAAATTTTTGTTGCGATTAACCTTTCAATGAGAAAATCAGCTTCTAGTTTTTAGAGATTCGATGAAAAACAAAATTCAAACTTTTTAAAGATTCAAAGCAATTTATGAAAACCGGTGTACTAGTTTTTAGTTGTCACTTAACAAAATTTTCCATTTTGCTTTTAAAGTCGTTACATTAACTGCTTACAGTGGCCGCCTGTTTGTAAAGATGCAAGTTAAGCCACTTATTAAAAATTATTTATTTACAAATGCTTTTGACAACTAAGTCAATAGCCTTCTTGCCTCCCAATATCTCCGAACAGCATAATTAAAACCATTAAAAGTAAAAATGGGTTTATTAAAAATTTTACACAATGAAAATTGTACAAATATATGAATTATACAACTTTCCCTGAGAAATTGATGAGTTGGCAAGTATAAGCTCAAGTACAAGATTGGCAAAGCACTCCAGTGTTGATGCCATTTTCAACTTCATCCACTTCGTCTTGCGAATGTTCAAACATCGGGTTGTCGTCATTTGTATTGGTACTTTTAGCTTCAGGAAACTGGCGGTTTACTGAGTCCAAAAATATCAACAACGATAAATGCTGTGACTTCAGGTATCGAAGACAAACGAATTTGTGAAATATCTTGACTAAAATTATTAGTTCCGTTACCAATGATACTCTTGATAATTGAAATGTCCGGGCGAATATCGGTCTATGTGTAAATTTGGGGTTTTATGGCACAAGGGCCATATTCGGTCAATCTGCACCAAACACAAGAAAGGCTATGTCAATTTATTGTGAACAGAAAGATCGCTTGGGCATTCCAGGGGTCGTGACCCCATGTTTAAATTTTAATGGAATAATGTCGTGTGTAGACATCAATTCGTACAATTAATTCCCAAGGAAACCACCATATGATACTGTGGGTCAGCATGCACTATGAAATCTCATTCTTCGGTGTGGAATAACGGTCTATGTGGCGATACCTAATACTGCCGTACTCATACTTGCTTGCGTGAAGTTTAAGGAATCGATAACTCGCGCTTGTTGAGGTTTGTTCCTTTACATTAACGACCATTGAAGAAGGGGAGGTTCAGCGTTCTTCGTGTGACGTCAATCGCCTTAACAAACTTATAAAACGGTGAATCGAATAATTCATGGTGCTTACCCATGTAACATTGATGACAAATATCTTCGGCGTGTTTTTGTTCCTCCTGTAAAATTGTTGATACGTAACAAAGACCGTTATTCGGCTGTGAGCTTCAATTGACGGTAGCTAAATACCAATATTAAAAACAACCACACTTAAATCTGATCACTGGCCTGGTTGGTAGTTTTTGGGTTTTCTGACGTAAGGGCCATATTTGGCCAAGGTGCGCCAAACACGATACATGGTCAAGTAATTATGAAAAGAAAGGATGTAGAAATCAATGGTCTGGAGCCAGACAAAAATCAACAATTGTTAAACGTAAAAAATGGGGTTATTGAAATCTATTTCACAATGGAAATTCTACAATAACACAAATTCTCAAATTTATGTAATTTTCTATGCAGAAATGATCAGTCTGCGAGTATAAGCTCATGTTTAAGAATGAATGACATAACATTCCAGTGTCAATAGTCCAGGCTGTGACATCGGTCTCCAGACGGAGACGTCCTTTTCAACTTTGTCAAATTCGTTACCTTCGGAATTTTGAGGCTCATCCTGCATCAGTTCGTCTCCATTAGTGCTGGCACCACTGATGCTTTTAGCTTAAGGAAACTGGCGATTTACCGAGTACAAAGTATCATCAACGATAAATGCCGAGACCCAAGTGTATCGATGACGAACGAATTCGTAAATAGCTCGACCATTATTCCAATTGCTAATATTCTTGATAATTGATGCTAATACTGAAATAACCACATGAAATCTGATAATTGATCTGGAATTGATTTCATTTTATCTAAAATAAAAAATCGAGCCCAGTGTTAAAAGTAGGAAATAGGTTTATTAAAACCCATCTCTCGCAATGAAAATTGTACAAATGCATGAATGATGTAATTTTCCCTGAGGAAGTGATCAGTTGCCGAGTATAAGCTCATGTTTAAGAATGGCGAGGCACTCGTGTCAAATCGTCATCTTTCACCACGGCCTCCAGACAGAGACGCTATTTTCAACTTCGTCCCCTTGCAAAATTTGGGGTTCATCCAGCATCGGTTCGTCACCACTACTACTGGTGCTTTCAGCTTCTGAGACCAGCGAGAAAGGAAATGTCTCATTGGAACCACTCGAGTCCGAACTCGAAGATCTCAACTTGAACTGTTCGGTTTTGACCATCCTTCCATCATCGAATCGAAGGGGTGAGGAGTTGTTGTTGACGTCTGGGCTGGTTTCCCGGTGTTTGGTAAACTGTGGCAGGTCCGTTTCTTCTGTTTGAGTTTCTCTGGACGCCCATCTTTCATCAAGCAGACTGCTCATGCGCCGCAGCAGGAAACGCCGCAGTTCCACTCCGAAGAAATCGCTCGACAACTTGTTTTTGGAGTGCCTGAGGATATAGCTCTGGACTTCGGACATGCAGAGTCTGTAACCGTTTTGGAAATATTTCTCCGCTGGAAAAGAAATCTCATATCAGATTGAAATCATGAAAACTTATAACACATCACACTTAGGTTGATTGGTTTGGGTTTTATGGCCCAAGGTCCAAAAACAAGCTGCTCCATACACAAGACATAATTCAAACCAATGATAATAGGTAAAATGTTAAAATATAACCAAACCAACTATGAAAAGTAGGTGTTTATAGAACATGGTAGGTAATTAGGATTTTATGGCGCAAGGTCCAAAAGCAGACAAGCTGCGCCAAACGTAAAATAAAAAGAAATAAAATCAATGTAAATACATATAAATAAAAGGTAGATGTAAGTCTTGAGCAAGAAATTTACGTAACATAAAATTTATTTCATGATTTTTTTAAAATCTGGTTATGGATAATATACAAAACAGAAGGTCTTCGTGAAAAAATAAATTAGAAATTATTGATTGAAACGGTGTGATGGAATTCTATGATTAAAAACATGGTCAAACATGACGTACAAAATATAAAGTACGGAAATAATGGATGATATAAATATTGTAATGGATAAAAGCACTATATGAAATTTAAAAATCCAATGGTAAAAAGTATGGTTGCGGTTTAAGTAAGATGCAAGAGTGTTTGTTATAAGATGAAATATAAAAAAGAAAATAGATAGGTCATCCATGGAGCAACTTATGGAAGTTAATATCATAACTCCAGACCAAAACTCGATAACAATCGAGTCCCATCGTCGTATCACACATACCAGAGGAAAGTGGCGTAATCCCAAAATACCTATTTTTACGGGCAGTCAAAAAGAAAATCTTTGAGCAAAAATTTCCAATTTGTAGAATTCGTTTATATCTGTATTCATAATATGTAGCATATTTCTTTATTTGATTTATATGGCTTGTTTAGGTTTAACAGAATTGTCTATTGAATTGAAAAATGGTTGGGTTGGGTTTTTATGTCGCAAGGACGCCAAACACAAAACAGACAATGTCAAGTAATGAACATACACACTCAAGGAAAGTTTTACTGACACAGAAGAGAGAAATACACCCAGAGAGGAACAGAATCTGTGCCGCCTACAACTGACAAGTTGGTTGCTGCCATAGCACAGTGGGAAACCCAATTGAGCTATGGCGGCCCCTAAAATTGAAAATTTTGGATATTCAATTTGAATTGAAGGGCTCCAGGCAACAGTAATAATTTACAAAAATGCGTTCGGTAATGAAAAAAATTTAACAAAATATTCAAGAGGATCAAATTATTTTTAATGAGTGTGTAACACTTGAAAGTTTAAGATAACATTTCTTGAACAGGGGATGAAACAAAATTTCAGAAATTTTAAAGCTTAAAAATTGCTTGCCTGAAAAATTTTAAAAGTAACTGATATTTGGCCCATGCCCTTCAATCGTATTATTTTCTCCGTGAATGAGGTATGCAAGCACATTAATCAAAAAATATTTTTTCTGGAAAAATTGTTAACAAAATTCAGTCAAATTTCAATAAAAATATTTTCACAAATTAAATTTAATCAGTTAGCATCTTATAGCAAACAATATTTTCATAGATTTGGCCAAAAATCAAAACGTATATTATAAGAGGTCCATGTAATTATTTTTTGCTTAGAAAACAAAACACGATTCCTTGAGGAAGATATTTCCCATTCACCTGACATTTTAAATGCAGATTATATTCGTGAGTATTCAGAATTTCTTACTGATAACTCTTTGTGTGTGAAACTAGCTTAATTTAAATATTTATTCTTTCATAACCGTTTGACATCGTCGAAGCTCATCGAATTAATACTTCAAAATCTCCTAACCCTTATTTAGAAATTTCCATCACGATAGAATTATCAATTTTAAATGCGTCAAAACTCTTCCCTTTATACAAGGCGTTTAACTTCTACATTTCGTAAAATTATTTGATGACGCTTAAGAAACGATTCCAAAAAAACAAACCAGACACTTGCACAAATGTCTTGTTGGTTGGTGTCTGGGGTTTATAGCTCAAGGGCCACATTTGACCAGGCTGCGCCAGACACAAAATTTACAATATCAAGTAATAGACACACAATGAAAGTTTTACTGACAGAATACACCCAGGAAGGAATGCACCTTACAGAAATCGAACCTGCGACGGCTACAACTCGAAGTTAGCTAGCGCAATGGACATACCCATTGAGTCATATTTGGCCAAGCTCGTGAAAGGGAAAAAAGTGGGATTAGGGAACAGTAGTGGAATGAAAGCAGAAAAAGATTAGGTATTCCGGGAACGTTTACTAGAAAGTAAACCCCATGTGAAATGAAAAGATCACTAGAGTACCTCGGGTCCTTTGGAGTTATTTTTATGCTCCAATCAGATGAACGTTTGATGCTTTTTCTCCATTGTATTACCGATGTTTTTATGACTATTATACTTACAATGAAATTTGCATCCGATCCCATAGGGGCCATTAGATATGTTAAGGGAACTCGAATTCTGGTCCACCGCTGAAGGAAAGCGAAAGCATCATATTTCTCAACGTATGTTGGTAAATTAATTTTCTAGGGAACAATTATTTAAGGGTATTTCTGAATGACTCAAGAGTCATTCGCAGGAATTGTTGAATTGATTTTTGTAGCGTTAATTTTAGCAAGAGGATTTCAGGGGCAGTGGACTTTTCAGACTAAATTTTTTTCTGTTATTGTCTGATTGTTATAAAATTTGCAATCTATTTTTTATTTCTCTACTAAAACACCTATATATACAAAGTGGTCCAAAAACATTGTCCTTCGGAAGTTATTTCATAAAACGTGATCAACATTTTTGATAAATTAGTATAAATTGTTAGGTCTCACGCGCACTGCTTTCCACGTATTGTCAAAATTTCAATACGTGGAAAGTTTCACGTGTAATAGTTTGTATGCATATGAATCAAATAAACTCCATTTATTAAATATATCACCCAAATGTAAAGCAAAAACAATTTGTCCTAAAGCACCTAAATTGTTTCAAGACTTGGAAGTAACACGTATTAAAAGTTACCTGAACGATGCTCTCGCTGTTTCAACTTCCTGACATAGTCCACTGCTGTTTCCAAAATATGGGACTTCTGAAGCCTGACAGATCGATTCTATAAAACAAATGGGATTAGTAAATGTTTAATTGTGAAGAAAAGAATTTTAAAACACATCTCACCTCGAGAAAGATGACAACGCAAAATAAAGATTTTATTTTTCCAATCGGATAATTACCCTAATCATTTCAAGGAGTTCGGATTACCAATCTCCTTTTCTATTAAAGGCTGTAGAACTGGTTCGGGAAACTGTTTCCTTTTAATCTTTAAATTAATACTTTATCAAATTGCGCATTTTCTATTTTCCTGACAAGATAGAATGAAAAGTAGAGGTTTGGTTTGGGTATAAGCTTATGGCGCAAGAGCCGCATCTGCTATACTGCGCTAGGCACAAGGTAACAGAAAGATGAATGCATCATAGCAATAGTTTATTTAACCCTTAAATTAAGTTATAAAAACCAATGTCTAAAAGAAATAAAAATAAATTTTCTTGGGGTCTTTGTCCAGAGGTTTGAGGTTAAAATCGATACCGAACTGGTGTAGTCGGTGAACTCTAAAATTTGGGCAGTCACATATCATGTGTTTAACTATTAAAATTTCATTGCATACCTTGCACATTGGTACGGGACCCGAAAGAACGATATTTATGTCACTATCGTGACTTATTCTTATTCTTGTTGAAATGACTTCTCGTCTATTTTTATAAAATTTTCATTTCTTCGCTGATTGATTGAATTTTTATGGCACAAGGGCCAAGTTTGGCCAAGCCTTCACTGATTGAATGTGGCGTAGTTTGTTGATGTCACGAATATTGCCATGATAAAAACAAAGAGTTGCATGGTTTTCGAAATATCGCATAAAGGAATAACGCCATCAGATGTATTACAAGGTAGGTAGAGAATGTAGTACGTAGTAACGTTGTGATGGAGCAATACAACTGTCTATTGGCGACGGTCTGGGATCAATCCCTAAGGCAAAGAGCTTAGGACAACACCACGTAAATTTGTCTCACGGTCAAATGACGAGGTAACACTTGAGCTGGCATCCCACTTTCCAAACTTCCACTCGACGCCAACATGAAGCCATGAGATTTGACGTGCACCAGCCCCCGTGTACACGACGGTCTTTAGCTGGACCGAGTTTCGAACTCTGAATTCTACGGTTGCTAATCCGATGCTCTTCCAACTGGGCTACCGTGGCCCTAGATGTAGCGGAAAGAAAAGTAACGGATTCTCCGCCCCTCCGACACTGTTTGCTAGAGCACCTTCTGTGTCCTTTCCAAAGTCCATGAATAATTCTATTAAACTCAAACCACAGAAATAAAAGCAGAAAATATTCTACACGGTTTCAAAGAAAATGAATGAACTGAAAAGTTGAAAATGTCCTGGACTTTTCAATCTTTCGACGCTTTCTTGTGATATTTACTTTGAGTTATATCGCATTTCTCGAGAAAGTGAAACATCTTAAGTATTCAAACCTGAAAATGGGGTTGCAAAGTTTCTTATTTTAAAGGTGACGGCAAAACAGAAGTGGTTTTAAGTACTTGATACCGATCGAAACTCTTCAAAGTTAAAATATATTAAAACAGGAACCTGTTATTACCCTCATTTCTTGTTTGTTAAAATTTTACCATTTGAACGGTTTAAGTTTGGTTTGTATATGCGGTCATGTTTTGCTACTCAAATACTTAATAGACGAACAAATACATTTCAAATCATAAAATTTGCAGTTTGAAACCAATTGTGCTTCAAGTAATTTTAAGTATACACTATAATTAACCCTTAGAAGCTTTCACCAGATAAAATCACCTTAAAAATCAATTTAAAATGTGGTGAAACTTTACCCTTGTCAGTCTTTAAGGTTTTGAAAAACCACTAAGGGGCCCATTAGGAAGTTCGGTACGGTTGGGTTAATATCAATTTTAGTCAGATAAGCGATACACTGTTTATTGAAAAAGTATTTTATGGAAGGAAAAATTTATTGAATTAAAATTAAATTTCTTCCCGTATCTGGTGTCATCTGTATAACCAAAATGAATAAGATTAGTTTTATCTATATTAACTTTATTTTGGTAATTTTTTTAATTAACAGCCTTGTTTTCTACTCAATGTAGGCTTCCTCTGCAACACGCATCAATTATTATTTTTCCAAGAGGAAAGAACGATTGCGTTATTGATGGATAAAACAAGGAGAAAATATAATCTTGCTTGTTGTAATCAGTACCCTTGTTTACCCCAATTTTTAACTACTAGATTAAAAGTAAGGTTTAGTCAATAAATATAGCTTAGTTGAGGTCGAAAAGGTTTGCTCAAATAATCTATACAAAGTTGGTGTACATTTCACAGTGTTTACATCAGACACCATATTTGATAGCTATTTATCCTCACCCATCATAACAAAAGTTGAAGATTTCTATGAAGGCGTTAAAGGAATAAACTTTTTTTTTTACCTGATTTAGAATATAGGGATCCATGACCATTTCCGCTAGCTTTGTCACCGATTCGTTAATGCGTGCTCTCCTCCTCTTTTCAATGGCAGGTTTCGAAGCCTGGAAACAAGGGTAGCAGTCAATAAACGGCATGCAAGCATTCTAAGTTAGTATACTGTACTTGAATATAATTTTAATCCTACTTGTTAGTGATGTCTTGGCATGATTTCTATTTTTTGTCGCCAACCCAATGTTTAAAGTTAGTGGTTAAACCAGCTCCACATAATCGAGGCCACGGTAGCCCGGTTGGTAGAGTAACGGATTAGCAACCGGAGGGTTGTGAGTTCGAATCCAACCAAAGACTGCCGTGTACAAAGGGGGCTGGCGCACGTTAAATTTGTCATGGCCTCAAGTGTCCTCACGTTGGCGTGGTGTGAATGTTTGGAATGGGGTGCCAGCTCAGGTATGACCTCGTCATCTGATCATGGTTAAAAATTACGTGTTGTTGTCCTCTGATCTTTCCCTTGGGGACTGTTCCCAGAACGTCGCCAATAGCCCGTTGTGCTGCTGCAGTGCAACGTTAATTAAAATACCTACCCCACGTAATCGATGGTATTTTGGTTGGATCGAGTTTCGAACTCAACCCTCTAGTTCCTAATCCGAGACCGTGGTTCAAAATTACGAGGCGTTGTTCTTGGATCTTTTCTTTCGGTGTTGATCCGGGATCGTCACCAATAGCCCGTTGTGTGCTCCAGTGCAATGTTAATTACCTACCTAATACGAGACTATCAACTGGGCTACCAAGGAATTTTTACAAATTGATAACGAATTTTAGTAGCAAGACTTGAACAATGAGAATCCAATACCAGAAAGAGACAACATTGATATCGCAAGAAAATTCATACATAGGTCAAATTTCGGAACTTAAACTGAACTAATCATTCAAAACAAGCTCATAAAAGTTGCACATTGAATATTGCTCACAATGTCTATGGAAAAATCTGTAATGCTGCAAGCCTGAAAAGATCAAAGTATGTTCAAGGACAGAAAATCATTAATTAAAGCCACGTTGAAAGGATAAAAGGTTTATAATTGATCAGGTTAAAACAGGAGGATCAGGGGTAGGTACAGCTAATTATGGAAACTACCCTCCGCTTCTTTAGCCTACAAAGATTCGACCAAGTTGGTTTGTTGTTTGGGGGTTTTATTCCGCAAAGGCCATATTTGGCCATGCCAGACACAAGACATACAATATCAGATAATGGACATACACATATGAAAGTTTTTACTGACACAGAAGAGAGAAAAACACCCAGGGAGGAATGCATCTGACAGGAATCAAACCTGTGCCATCTACAACTCGAAGGTTGCTAGCGCAGTCCATGGAGTTGCATACCCAGAGCGACGACGGCCTCAAAATTCGGCCAAGATTACAGGAGTTGATGAAAATCTTTGAAACAATTTTACAGGCCATGGCTTAAGGGGTTAATATAAACAACATAAAGACATTTAATACATATTTCTGAGAAACTGATCAACTTTGTATGTATAGCTTCGATAAAGACTTTTTTGTGGTAACGCTTTCGGCGTTCTTTTTATGTCCCCAAGAAAGAATTTCTTAGGAAAAAATGCTTTAGGCTTAGCCGAAAATAATTTATAAAATTAACGAAAATAATTTTTAAAATCCGCACAACTGATTATTCTTACTACTAGGTTAGTATTTGCTTTAATAAAAAAAAATCATTACTTTTTCTAAAATATTGTTATAGAAGTTTGTCCAAGTTTACTATTTTACTTATTAATTTATTGCTTTTAAGTCTAGTGGAACCAGGCTATAATATGAATGTCCTAAAATATCATATTAGTCACCATCACTAGAGTTATTTAGTCATGGTAATATCAAAAAGATAATGATTTACAAAAATTAATAAAAGATTCAAATAATCGCCAGGTAACCATAATCCTTAATGAAGCGAGGTTGCTATGCCTGCCACAACTCGTTACAAAAGCACGCGAAAGTCTTTACATCAAAGCCGTACCATTGTATGTAAATGAATATCACTTTTTACATACCAGTATCGATCTGGTATGTAAACTATAAGAAACTGCTACAAGAAGCCTATTATAGTCAACTCATTTATACCAATTGGACAATTATCTGAATGGGCTCACAAGGATCTAAAGTATTTTAGTTTTTTCAGAAATGTCAAGAGACAAATAGGACTTAATTAACAAATGAGGATTTTATACACTTACGTTTCGTATATTTATATCTTTTATTAGCACTCACCAGTAACGAAAGACACAAATGCACTTTTTTAAACTACATAACTTGAAAGAGCCAAACGCATCAACCCAATTGCCAGATGTCAGATTCATGAAGAGAAAAACGCCACATCATACAGTTCCAGTTAAGTACAAGTGGTTACGGGGTTTGTAGTTATTTTAACGTCGCACTGGATCAACACAACTGGCTATTGGTGACAATCCGGGATCAATCCCAAAGGAAAAGATCAGAGGACAATACCACGTAATTTTGAACCACGGTCAGATGACGAAGTCACTCCTTAGCTGGCATCCAACTCTCCAGACTTCCACACCACGCCAACGTGAGGACATTTGAGGCCCGACAGATTTAACGCGCACCAGACCCCTTTGTACACGACGGTCTTTTGATTGGATTCGAACTCAACCCTCCAGTTGCTATTCCGTTACTCTTCCAACCGGGCCATCGCTGCCCAATTAGTTTTTTTTTTTTTTTGGGGGGGGGGTATTTCAATTAACGTCACACTGGAGCAACACAACGGGCTATTGGTGACGGTCCGGGATCAATCCCAAAGGGAAAGATCCGAGGACAACACCACGTAATTTCGATCCACGGTCAGATGACGACAATTAGTTTTGGATGTAGAGTGTGTTGTTAGTAAAAAAAATATATTAATACTCATATTTAATAAATTAGACTTAATTTTCAGTGCGTTGATAAATTTGATTTTTGAATTTTGTCCGTTTTTTTTCAGGGTTTTGACCCATAGTGCGCAGGTGTGATTCATGCTATTTTGTTGATTCTGTTTTATGGCGATGGGGTCTATATTTGTCTAAGCTGTGCCAAACACAAGACAACGTCAATTAACAGACATACACATAACGAAAGTTTTCCTGATAAAGAAGTGAGAAATACCCAGGGTAAGTTACAGGAATCGAGCCGAGCCACTTAAATTCGCAAGTTGCTAGAGCAGTGGGGTTGGGTTTTAGGGCATAAGGGTCATATTTGGACATGCTGCGCCAGACACAAGACGGGCAATATCAAGTAATGAACATACATGTACAAGAAAAGTTTTACTGGCACAGAAGAGAAACAGTTTTTATTGAATTCTAAGCCAAGTATTGTTTTGATTTTACTTCATTCTCAAATATTTCACGACGCACCGAAAACTTCCTGAGATCCACACTAGGAATTCCTGCTCTATAAAATTGCATGCGTTAAAATTCAATCCAAGTGTCGGTAAATTCAGTAAAATAAATTTGCTAACTATTTACCAATAGCCCGTTGTGTGTTGCTCCAGTGTGACGTTAATTAAAATACCATACCCCCATACCTGCTAAGTACACTGCTGGCCACCCAAATTGCAACACCAAGAAAGACAAGAGAAATCACAACAAAATTTATTTTGTAGATAACATGTTGACCAAGTATCAAATGATTAAATTTATAGACTTCTGTGAAGTGTGGTTCCTGCCAAAATCAGTAGCCAGAGTAGCCGCCATTGTTGGAGATCACCGCTGCCACACGCCTCGGCATTGATTCAAAGAGACTTTGGATGTGTTCTTGGGGTACAGCAGACCAAGCAGCTTCCACACGTTGCCAAAGTTGATCTGGTGTGGCAGCTGGGGATGTATTCTGGGTCAATCGTTGAGCAACCATGGACCACATGTTTTCTATCGGCGAAAGATCCGGAGAGCGAGCTGGCCAGGGAAGCAATTCAATCTGGCGATTGACGAAGAACCCTTGGACAATGCGTGCCACGTGTGGTCGCGCATTATCCTGTTGAAATATGGCTGTGGGCAAGCCCTGAAGGTAAGGAAGGACAACTGGCTCCAACACCTCGGAGATGTAGCGCTGACTGTTTAAAGTACCGGCAATGCGTACTAGAGGAGTGCGAGAGTGATATCCAATACCGCCCCATACCATAATACCCGGTGCAGGACCAGTGTGGCGGTGCATAACGCAGCTGTTCAGCATCCTCTCTCCACGGTGTCTCCAGACTCGAATCCGACCATCGTGGTGTTGCAGACAGAAGCGTGACTCGTCAGTAAAGACAATTTCATTCCATTCTGCCGTCCACATCCTTCTTTCATCGCACCATTGGCGGCGGAAACGTCTGTGGTTCTGCGTCAAGGGTAGACGAAGCAATGGACGTCTTGCGGACAGACCACTCTGCTGTAAACGGCGTCGAATGGTACGCGCAGACACTGGATGATGCGGTACAGACTGAATGTGCTGTGCTATGGTTCGTGATGTGGCTGAGCGATCCGTCACTGCCATACGCACAATATGCCTGTCATCACGTGAAGTGGTGCACTGAGGTGGATGCGATCGAACACGTCGGTCCGTCGTACCCTCCTGCATCCAACGATCACATATCCGCATTACAGTTGTTTGGTTTCGTCCAACACGACTACCGATTTCCCTGAAAGATAATCCACAATCTCGGTAGGCCACTATCCTTCCTCTGTCGAACTCGGATACTTGATCAAAAGATGATCGCTGTTTTCTACGAGGCATAATGGATCGTTTTTTTGAAAAAACCACACGAAAAACACAATTGCCGTACTTGAAATCGTCGAAATCTCCAAGCCTTCAATAGCGCTTTGAAGTGGCGCCACAGGCGCGCGTGATGTGCGTCTGCGCTGAAATTCTAATCATTTGCATATCTCACCTCCGCTAATGCATGTTGTAAATTTCATATTATTTGCGTGCTTCCTTCAGGGTGTTGCATTTACGGTGGCCAGCAGTGTATTTAATTCATTATCGATTCCTACTTGACCAAGACAATTTTCCAGTTTTAAATCTGGCTGCACAATCTGTGTGAATGTTCTAAACTTTTTTTTAAATTTCGAGATTAATTTTTTTGTGTGCCATACAATCTTAAAGGTTAAGAAAACATAACCCAAATTTAAATAATAAAGTATCCACTGATAGAGTTCAATCTAAATACATAAACCCAAATTATTACTATTGGTATTATTAATGAAGAATAAATAGTTCACATACACGTTACATTAAGCATCCGAATTATATTCGGGCTGTCGTGTCTCAGTGAGTATGCCCATTGCGCTAGCAACCTTCGAACTGTAGTCGGTGCAGGTTCGATACCTGTCGGGTGTGTTTCTCTCTTCTGTGTCAAACTTTCATTGTGTGTTTGTCTATTACTTGATATTGTATGTCTTGTATCTGGCGCAGCATGGCCAAATATGGCCCTTGCGCCATAAATCCCCAACAAACTAACCGATTGTATTCACTAATCAAATCCTGTTTTCAATTACTTAAGCATTTAGTATAGAAATTTATTAAAAGTTAAGTGTACTCTAGGAAAAGTCTTCGCTTTGCGATCTATTGTAAGTCTCGTATTCTATTCCAAAACTAAAATGAATGCTCAAGATTATAGTCGAAATTCTGTACTGGTAAGTGGTGAAGCCAAAGTAATTTTTTCTTAGCGTGAGTGTTAATTTCTTGACAAACACTGAGCTTAGCATAGTGTATGATAGGTAGGTATTTTTAATTAACATAGCACTGGAGCAACACAACGGACTGTTGGCGACAGTCCGGGATCAAACCCAAAGGGAAAGACCCGAGTTTAGCATAGGAGTAGAGTTTTTCCCCTTCCTTTTCCTTGCGCCATAAAACCCAAACATTCAATTCAACCCCCTTCGTTTTCTCAGAACTGTTTTTCTGACTGTTTCACTTGTAAGCCGACTATTTATCCTTAAGTATGTCATGTTTAATGTAAAGAGTCAGTAAAATGTGGATTGGGGTTTCTCCTTTTGTCTTATCATTATTTCCTTTTAAAATAGTGAGTCATTGCTTGTCTCTTTTTGAAGGTTCTCTAATATTTGTATATTTTTACCTGTTATATTTCATAATCCTTAGCAGTAGGTCATCCTGGTCACCGATTGAACGAACTTTAGTAGCCTTTTGGGTAGATTGGGTGACTTGGGTTACGAATGAAAGAAATAATTTCGTTTATCTAATTTAAAAATTCTTGTTGCTTAACATAATTTTCAATGTTTATCGGCACTTAATCATTCCGGTGGTTATTTTTCTAACGAGGAATCTCGTCGTTAGAAAAACTGACCAGATCTGATGGACGACCTATCTGGTCATTAGAAGAAAACGGACCAGATCTTGATCTCGTCATCATAAAAAAATCGACATTATTTTAATGACGAGATATCCCGCCATTAGTACAATTTTTCAGATCTTGATGGACGAGATATCTCGTCGAAACCACCTGGAGGGTTAAATTAAAAATTTTAAATGATAATTATTTTAATTATATACACCATTCTTGAAGACTTAAGATATGAATAAATTTTAAATATATCTTTTTATTTAAGAAATTGATTCTGTAGTCGTGGGTCAAACATTGACCCACGACTAAATCATTTGGCATCAATTGGCATGACCCAAGCGTTGACCCAGTATTGGGTCCCATTATAACAAGCTACTCCTCATGAGCTCATTTTGAATGCGCTTTGATTGAAACACTGACACTGATCATTTGGAAGTACGCCTGAGAAATCTTTTTATCAGTAGGAACTTTCCTCATCCATCCAAAATGCTGTAGAAGGCCCCAAGGAACAGGTGTGGGTATTGATGTAGATTGAGTGAACATAATTATTGATCCCAAATTGGGAAATATCTGCACAAAAATTAATGAAGCCGATGATAATTCTGTAAGGGAGGATTTGTTTGGAGTTTTAAACTGTCAGAAAATATTTTGGGGTCTTCAAACAGTAATATATGTGACACCGCGAACTTCCATCGTTATAGTAATTTGGTTTGTCTCTCTACGGTCATGTTTGGTTGGTTGATTTGGGTTTTATGGTGCAAAGTCCCAAAATCAACAAATTGCGCCAAACGTAAGGAAAAAAAATTACAAAAACAGATTGAAAATTCAAACACGCACCCAAATCAACGTTAAAAGGTATGTAAACCTATGCATGATGAATGACAGGTTCATCGTCAGAATGGCAGACAAGGGCTAATTTGACCGTGGACTATAATTTAAAGTATTCAAACCCAGAGCTTATGGAACCAGAGGCAAAGTACTCATTAATCATACCACTGAAAAAGTATCCAGGTTGGAACAAAAAATAAGGTAATCCTACTTTAAAATATCCTGGCTTGAAAGAAAATAATTTTGTAGCCCTGACTAATAGCCCTCAAGTGGGTTGTTCTACTTGGCAGTACAATTTACCGGAACATAAGGTTGGTTGGTTGATGCTTTTTGGCGCAAGTTCCAAGAACAAGCTGTGCCAAGCGCAAGATAAAATATTAAAAGCGATGTAAAAATAAAAACAAAAGAAATTGTATAAATAATCGAGTGGAGAAGGATTTTACTGCAGAAAAATACGAGTTCAATGAATTCGTGATTAAAAATTTATTGAATAACAACATGATGTCTAATACTAAAAGGTATGGAAGCGATGAAAAGGAAATTTAAAATAGAACCGGTCAAAGACATGAAGATAAAATGGTAGTATTAGAATATGGAACAATGATTTCATATTCTAATACTACAATTGTCCAAAACATGTTGACCAGCAACCTGTTGCCGGACCATAGGGAATTTTCCACATTTGCACGTGATGCATAATAGTATTACACATGAGAGATAATTCACCTTAACTTAACTTTTAACCCTCCTGATGGCTGTCTCGGCGAGGTTATCTCGTCCTTAGCAAAACTGACCAGAACTTTATCGACGAGATATCTCGTCATTACAAAATCCAAATAAGATCGTGATCTTGTCATCATAAAAAATTGGGCAACATCTTGACAAGATATCTCAACAATAGCAAAATTATTCAGATCTTGATGGACGAGATATCTCGTCGAAATCACTTGGAGGGTTGTGTTCAGAATTACTAAAATCTACAAATAATATCGAATGATAACAATATTATTTGTAAATTTTGATACTTGATAACAATTTTCGAAACACTCACTTTTTTCCTCTGCGACGCCGCTGTATCCATAACGGGCTTGAATCTATCGGCACGCGAAATACACGAGAGCGCACACAGGTGGGAAGGTACCGAGGGATCAAGGTAAGCGGATCGTTTGAACTCGTGACTTCCGACTCGACACGTGCTCCTTCGGCACGAGCCCCTCCCCTCGTGTGCGAACCGACCACTCGCGTCGTTGCTCCGACCACTCAGACCCCCCTCGAAACCTGAAAGATCTCTTTGCAACCTCCTCATCCCTGAAGAAGGAAGAAAAATTTCCTACGCGAGTGGCTGGAAATATGGCCATCATAAATATGAATGCAATATCGTTCATTGCATTGTTATTATCGTTTCTCGTGCGATTATGCCGCGTCTTTTGCTTTTTGTGCCAATTTTATTCTTAATTCATATTTTTTTCAACATCACATGGATGCAACCTCCTCTTTCCTAAAGTAAGCAAAATCCCTTACAAGAGTGACTGGAGATATGAATATGAATATAATAAGGGTCATTCCAATTTTCGTACCGACACTCTCCAATTGTTTAACACTTGGCAAATTTGTTTCCCAGTCGTATCAAATGCTTAACTTTAGACAATTTTATCATTCACAGTTGATTCTTTTCCTTAAAGGCAATCTATTATATATAAGGCAGTTGGGTTGTCTTTATACAAATCAACACCGCTAGACCAATCCGCATCCAACTTGATACATTTATTCTATAGAACTCTGCGGGTAACTGACACTACATATTAACCCCCGTTCTACTTATCTTTTGTGTGCAGAAGGGTCTAAAAACAATTCGAAATCTCCATAGACGGATAACATTGAGTATTATTACGATTGAGGTACGCAACCGATTGTTTTACCAGTATTGCTTGAAAAAGAAACAATTTTTTCCAACAAATTATATTTAGAAATTTAAATTATAATATTTATGTTTCAACCTTTTTCAAAATATAAATAATTTTATGAATATTTAATTCTGATGTAAGGAGATATTTAAAATATTTAATTTTTGCAAAACTTACATTTTGTAATAAAACTAGTCCATTCAACGCGAAAAGCCCAATCGGAAAACTCATTGATCACAAAAGCGTAATATTACTACTCGGTATCTGGCAACGCCTTAATTAATATTTATTTTTCATAATTTGATTTAGAATTCTGTGTTTGTGTATTTGAGTTAAGACAGCGAAATGTTGTCATATTTGAGCATTGCTAAGTATTATAAATGTGTGTATTATAAATGTGTTCTTTTGTAAATAAATCATTACACTTTATCAATATTGTTCAAAAGTCTTTTTACGAATTGTCCTATTTCTGAATATATTCAGAAAGTCGAAACACCCGCTCATATCTTTTGTGTTTCAGAATTCTGCATATTTTCAACGGCCGGAATTTCATTTCTATTTGCATTTATGTGTTCCAGTATTTATCAAATTGTCGATAGATTATTTAGGAATTAGATTTTAATGAATTATTTTTATTTTCTGCAAAATATCAATCGACATGAGTAATTTCTTGGCGGTATAAGTATATTTCAACCAACTCTCTTCAAGTCTGGTTCAATACGTAATGATTTATAGAATTCTGTTTCATAAAGATAAATAAAATATACAAAACCTTTTAAATAAGATGTGTGACTTCGTATTTTAAAATGACCGGAAAAGTTAAAATAAAATTATTTTAAAATGACTGGTAAAGTTAAAATAAAAGTATTTTTAAATAAGATGTTGCGTTAAATCAAAACGGGTAGCCGTACGATGTAGTCCAAAAACGTTTCTAAATTTTGACAGATTTTCATTACAAGACGATTAAAATCAATTAAATTTACATTTGTTTTTCATGTTTCATGGGTATTATTAATAGTTGTACTCCATAGTCAAGTAACTGCATCTATCATTCTAAATAGTTACGTTGTTTCCATTTAGAAGCCGAATATCCGAATTGCAAAAAATGCCATAAGGATTCAATTTTAAACTGAATGTATGTTGCATAAAGCGAATTTTAAATAAGACTGCTGATCTTGGAAAAGTATCACAGGTAGGAAGTATCTGAACTAGGACTGTTGAAAATTTGAACTTTTTTGTCTTAAGTGACAGAACGTCGAGGTTGCTTACTTTACAAGTTGAAGCTGTTCTTATGCAACTTAGATATCCATGAAATATTCGTTTAAGGCAATAATTTTCTACAAAAAAACGCTGCAAAATCGATCTTCAGTTCTCTGAAAAATTTTAATCGATTGAGTTTGCTTTGTCTACACTAATGACATTTACTTTTAAAACAAGCTCTTTAATGCCACGTGCCACTGAATAGAATTTTTCAAAAAAAAATGTTGCTTCAAAATAAATTAGTCACAAAATTTAACAATTTAAATGTCATCCTCTCATAATGATGATGAAATTCGAAAACATCGAATCCCTGGTGCATGAGTGCCAAAGGTAAAAAAGTATGGATAGGAAAATAGTGCAAAACGCTGGTAGTTTGTCATTTTTACTGAAAATGAAGTTACGGGGCATTCGTAATCACTCTAAAACTCAAAACTGACTTATGCAGTAGTCACCTTTAAACCTTGTAATAAAACTTTTGTAATTAGTCTTACATCAGGAGTGCGATGAATATGAAATGAATTATATGGATCGGCATTCCCTGGTTGGCTTTCTGCAGTGAAAATGAAGAACGTTAAACTGACGTCTCATTCAGATTTTCGTTAAAAAAACACCGTTTTTACTTTGGATTTTGTCGATTATGCCATATATTTTCATTTTTTTTTTCATAAGAGGATGCCGGGCTTCTGGGCTCTCATGCACGATACGCCACCGAATAAGACGTAAAAAGGTTGCTAGTTTAAACAGAGCAACTGTCCCACTAAAGCTCAGTTGACATTTACCTAAAACAAAATAATCAAATCGTCCGATACCACGTGACGTAGGAGAGGCCAAGACACGTCACGTCGTGGTCGTACTGGGCGATATGGTCCTACAGTGCATGACGTTAGATGCAGTATCACGTAAGTGTTTATACTCGTCATCTGACCGTAGTTATGTGGTGTTGTCCTCGGATTTTTCTCTTGGGGATTGATCCCAGACCGTCCCCAATAGCCCGTTGTGTCGCTCAAGTGTGACGTTAATTAATTACAAATACCTGTAAGTGCTTATACGTAAGATAATTTTATTTTCTGCTATATAACATACATTAATAGACGTAAGATTTCATATTTAGTGTGTTCAAAAATTGTGCAATTTAGTCTGGTTGTTAACAAATGTATTTTAATTCTGTCCTCCGGTTGGTTCCTCGAGAGGTTTACAGGAAGGGAGATGAAACCAAAAACCTCCAGTGAATACATAATTCAAACCACCCATAGAGCTTAAAGGCACATCCAAAGTATCAATTTCATCTTAAAGAATTAATAAAGCATTTATCCAAGCAGACTAGCCAAAGCGGGCCGCTTTCCATGCATTCATTTGGTTGCGCAAGACTACCTCCTGGTAGGTATACCTTCCTACTTAGCCGATTATTGATTTCAAAAGGCCTCATTTGAAAGCACCAGGAAAAATCAATCTCGGTGGCCTCTTTAGGCATCGTTTTTCGTTATGGATAGACATTAAAGACCCCCTGCACTGATATTCGGACCACAGGCACAACTGACACGTAACCTCGTGTCATCTGAAATGGGCCTCTTTGAGATCTCATAAAACTAAAAACCTGTCTTTGGATTTCGTTTTGTCAGGAGGCCTTTTAGACTGAGCACGCGAATGCAGATGGATTCGAAGAAAGCAGTGCCCCGATCAAAAAGGGAGACAAGTTTTTATTTTATGGATACTTTTGCGCTCGGATTTGACAGTTGAATTGCGGTTGGCAGTTGACAGCGAAGATTGCTTTCTGTGGCGGTGTTTAGACAGAGTAAAACAGCAGTGTCAATGTCATATCAATCAATTAAATGACGAATGGGATTGAATGCAAGAAAAGACTACTCCATGTCGAGTGTTAAAGTAAAACGTAGTATCTTAAAGTTCTGGGAATTGAGGAAAAAGTGGTACAGAGAACTAAACTTCGATGTGAATGTAAAGGTATGTACGTAAGAGTCACATTCAAGTAGTTGGGTGACAAGCGTAAAATTAAGAGAACGAAAAATGGCAACTTCGGTTTATTTTGTTTAAAAAACGGTAGTACAATTCCAGAGAAATAGTATGGTGTTCAGATTTATTTTCTTTTACTAGAATTCACAAATTGTAACCAAAATTTCATTTCGAGGAGAACTTAAACTTAGAAGTATGTTTTTATGCCAAGTAAGGATCTAGAACACATGTCCTATTCTTAAAATAGGTATTCGGTTTGCTGTCTTTGTATATTATATTTGGTCATCATACCATGAATTTTAAAATAAGTGATAATTCTAAGCATAGACACATCTCGGTAGATTTGAGTTCGAAAATGATTATGTAAGAGTTCGCAGATATTTATGACAACAAAGAACTCTTTAAAAAGAGTTTTAAATCTGTTTATGACGAGTCACTTTTCACATTTGTGTAACTATTCATGGGTTGCTGTGATATGTAGAAGAGTGAACACGAGAGTAGCTGTTTAGTATCAGCGCAGAAAAAGCAAATTCCGTAATCATTACATTCTTATCCTATAACGAAAGGGGCATGGTAGCCCAATTGGAAGAGTAACGGAATACTAACAGGAGTTCGAAACTAGGTCCAACCAAAGACTCGTATACGGGGATCTGGTGCATGTGAAATCTGTCATTGCCCCGAATGTCCTCATTCGTGTGATGTGGAAGTTTGGAGAGTGGGGTGCCAGTTCAGGTGACCTCGCCATCTGACCGTGATTCAAAATTACGAGGTGTTATTCTCGAGTCTTTCCCTTCGGGATACTGGCGTTAATAACCTGTTCTGTTGCTCCAGTGCGATGTTAATTACCTACCTACTTTAATGGTCTAAATAAATTGCCCTTTGAGTTGTTTTTAATTATGCAAAAATACATTAGTTTTATTCTATTTCATTGTGCTTTTCATTTATATTCCTGTTTATTTAAAGGATAATTAATAATACTAATAGTAATCAATATAGATTACTTTCATGGATAGCACTTTGAATTTTTATCTGTATTTCGAATTAGCATTCTTGCTATTAGCGCTGACTTCTTGGTTCGGGCTATATTTTCTGTTGTAGCCAACAAAACCAAGCAGTTTCAATTTTTTTGTCCCTACTATTTTTTCTCTTAGGCCCAGTTCCAAGCATTTGAAGCATTGGAACTTGAAGAGTATTCCTTTGTTACACATCTTGTGCACTTGAAAGGTATTCTTCGCACTCGAAATCCTTTTTTCTGAAACGCTAAAGCTATTTCTTCATGACATAATCCAACGATTATGTCATATGATATTATCTGTTTAATAGCGAACTCAATGATGTCAATGTTTTGTACAATCTCAGATTTAATCTTATCATTTCCTCGACTTTTCACGTTTACATCAGTACTAGATTTCGCTTCATAAGCATTGAGAAAAGCGAACAACAAAAATGAAACCTTGAAATAAAACCTTGCAGCTCTATCGCCTATTTTCTTCTGGCATGGCCAAATATGGCGCTGATCTGATTTATAGCTTATTCGAGTTTAACCCTCCTGGTGGTTGTCACGACGAGGTATCTCGTCATCAGCAAAACTGACCAGATTTTGATGGAATTGATATCTCGTCATTACAAGAAAACTGGCCAGATCTTGATCTCGTCATCATCGAAAACTCGGTAATATCATGATGACGAGATATCTTGTTATTGACAAAATTGGTCGTCTTGATGGATGAGATATCTCAATTTTAGCAAAATTGGTCAAATCTTGATGGATGAGATATCTCAATTTTAGCAAAATCGGTCAAATCTTGATGGATGAAATATCTCAATTTTAGCAAAATCGATCAAATCTTGATGGGCGATGTTTTTTGTCGAAACCACTTGGAGGGTTAATACAGGATCTTAATTGAAAAAATAAAATCATCGCTTTGAGTTTTGACATTTTTCTCGAGAGAGAGTGGTATAAAGATTCTTGGAAACTCGTCTTTATTAATGGACAAACTTGTGTTTCGTTTTAATTTGATTCTAGTTTAATTTCTGATTTAACATTTTGGTTGTAATGGAAGCAATATAGTAAACCCTCTCTCGCTTCAACAAGAAAGATTTACCAAAGAGGATGAAATAACGAGTCGAGAAAAACTTGCTAATTAAAAAGGCTCAAATTATAAGGTTTTTTATTAAAATTTCCTAAAAGTATAAATACAATCGTGCTAGAACATTTTAATATGAAACTAAATACGGTAGAATATTTTTGAAACTAAATTCCTTCTCGCTCATGTTTTAGAGATGTTTTAGATCATGTTTTAGAAAAATTTTCATATCAATTCAGTTTAGGTAGGTAGTTAATTAACGTCGCACTGGAGAAACACAACGGGCTATTGCCGACTGTCCAGGATCCATCCCTAAGGGAAAGATCCAAGGACAACGCCTCGTAATTTTGAACCATGGTCAGAAGACGAGAACAACGCCAACGTGAGGATATTTGAGGCGACGAGATTTAACGTGCACCAGCCCCCGTGTACACGACGGTCTTTGGCTGAACCGAGCTCCGAACTCGCGACCCTCATTGCTATACCAACTGGGCTACCGCGGGGCCTAATTCCGTTCAGGACATCTGCTTGAAATGAAGCGACCTTCGAACTCAGAAATCTCAAGACCACCTTTGGAAAAGGGATAACTAATTGAAATAAAAACGACTATTGTGATGAAATTAACGTTTTAAGAAACCTACATCGTATCTGTTATACAAGTGTTATCGAGTCGGGATTTCCTTGAGCACTTACGAAACTCCGATGCATTCGACAGCTCACAAAAGCAATCACGCAGACTTTTAAAAAAAGGAAATATGTAGGCGAAGGCATATGATGGAGAGAGATTGATCCCATCGATGATATCAAGTCCCCTGGATCTCCGAAGTCTTAATTAATAGTTGGGCGTGCTGTTTTCTGGCAAAACGTGCCATCCATTTCTGTCTTGTATTTAATTAGCGTGAGAACAAGGGAAGTGTTATTTTGGAGGACGTTTCCATAGAGGCAGGTGACACACCTCCCATAAATCATTTTGCTATCGGATGCCAGCGAAAATGTCTTAATCACAGTCTTTTGGGTCTTGGGGATCCCATTTTTCGGGTGAAAACGTGTCTCTTTCTGTAAGCACCCTAGAATTTGACATTTTGCTGGCGTAAATGAATTACTGCTGCTGGCATTTACATGGAAGATTGCTTATCGTATATGTGATGCTGCGGCTCTTGTTTTATATACCCGCATCTAAAGCATGGCCATGGTATTTACATCGGCGTTTGTCCTGTGTGAAGATTTAGTGATTATCATCTGAAGGTCAAGGTCATGTAAGATATCTTTGATCAATAATAATTATAGTATATAAAACCCAACAGCCAGAAATTGAGTTTTGTTAACTGATGGTTGGTTGGATTGAGTTTTATGTCGCTAGAGCCATATTTGGCCAAAATGCGTCAAAAAAAGTTAAGTAAATGGATATGCACACGCAAAGAAAGTTTTTCTGACACTGAACAGAGAAATACACACATGGAGGAATCGAACGTAAACAATCTTCAAGACACCCATGCATATTTTTATCATTTGATTAGTCCTTCTCGAGATAATAGCAGCAACTGGCGATTTCACCATTTTTGTCGCCAATCCTTAGAAATACACATCTACCCTTTCGCAAGATGTTATATCACCAAACGAAGCGATAAGATGCCGAATCGGTCAACCAATACAATTTTTCAGAGCAGTCTCGTGACTACTAATCGACATGTTAGTCACACTTTTTAAAGTTCCTTTCAATAGTAATACTCAGTCTATTCATATTTCACGTCTGGGTTGCTATCCCAGGGAACAAAACCACTGAACCAATACGACCCCTGTTTAGAAAAATATTTGTTAAAAATATTTAATTCCATTTTATAAATGCTGAGACTACCTGTATTTTGATTCTTGGAGTATTTTGATTCTTGTAGTTTTGATTCTTGAAGGATGTCTCCAAAAATATCCCACCAATTACAGTTTCTTTTAATTTTAAATACAAAAAACACTTAATAGAATGTATAATCTGAGCATTTTTCTCAAATAAGTTAATTTTTCCAGGCTATCACTATATTGCATCCTCGATATATATCGCTTTCTTCTTGTTCCCCTAAAAGGGTGATGTATCGAAGGGTTTCTGTATTACAAAAGGTATCTGCCAATCTGCTATCGCATTTAAAAATCTTAAAACTTTTTATTGCATAATATCAGTTAATCTATTGTCGATTGATATAGAGAATATGAGACATTCCAACTCGCTTATCAAGGTAAAATATATTTTTATTGTGAGATAGGCAAGTGCTTCTTTAATATTTTTAACATAATTTTCTTCGCAAGAACTTCTAATTACACACATCATTTCCTTTAGATCGTATGTAACAGTTGTAGGAATGCATTGTTTTATATCATCTCAAATTCAAAGGCGTTTGTTGAAAAGTCCTTTTCAGACGAGCTGTTCATTTAATTCGCAAACTAATGAACTACTAAAGAACAATGTATCTAATGTGTGTACTATAATATATTATGAACTAAACAAAATCTGCTCTATTCACAAATGTTGCACGTGCGAAACAAGCAAATTGGTGCTGTTGAACCAGCGCATAGAATCTGCGCTGAAGTTTTCAACTACTTAAGATTTATTGATGATGTCATTTCTCGCCACGTCATACTTTATTTAAATCCATTTTTAATTAATATAAGCATGGATATGTTCATTTCGTACTTCCAATTGAAATAAAATTAATCTTAAAAATTTAAAGCAGCATTTCTTGTGTACTTAATAATATTAAGAACTGCTATTTTCGTTACACGCACTTCTAACTGGTGTGGATAAAAGGAAAACTTATGTATATTCAAAAATAGTTTCGATGTTTATTTTAAAGTATTAGTTCAATTTTCAATTTTTTTTCGGTACGAGTAATCACTGCAGTTTGCTTATTTGCAGTCGAAATATAATCTAAACTAAAAGTGATTCACTTGGTATGCCCATTGTCAGCAACCTGCGAGTTTCAGACGGCACAAGTTCGATTCCTGTAACTTACTCTCTATTGTATTTCTCTCTTCTGCGACAGTAAGACTTTCCTTGTGTGTACCAAACACTAATTCCAAGAATAATTACTTGAAGAATTGAAGAATAATTACTTAACCAAGAATAATGGCTTGACGTCATATATCTTGTGTTTTGGAGTAGCCTATCCAAATAGGGCCCTTGCACCATAAAACCCGACCAAACTAAACTCTAAAAGATAGGTGTAGGTAGTTTCAGGGAGTTAAATGTTCATTGTATTTATAATGAAAGTGTGCAAAGGAAGAAACATTTGTGTATAAGAGTTAACATTGAGTTCTTGGAATGTATATGTATTTCTTGAGAGGCGGATATATGAATTGGTATTGGGTCCGGAGTGCTTATAACAGAATTGTTCTGAAAAAAGTCTTTGTTCTTCGACCAATTAATCGATTTTACTAACGTATTATATTTTTTGAGCAATTGTCGAATCGAGTTGAAAATTTTCCGTGTGTATCGTTGACTTAAACAATTATACGCTGTTACAATACAAATGCTTTCTAATCATGACGTTAATAGCTATTGAATTAAATGCAATTTGAGGTATTTTTTAGAAAGGTGTGGTTCATGCAAAACGATTTCAGCTTCATAGACTGGAGCCAATACCAATTTTTCTAACCCAATGTAAAATTCATACTGCAATTTTTCGTTAAACACCCTAAAACTGAGACAAGCTATAAGACAGCATAAATGATTCATTTCCTCCAAATATACACAGAAAGCGTATTTTACTCTCCTGCAAATAACGCTTGTAATTACGGAAGCTTTTACCGACCATTAGAACGCATAGCAAACATACTGTCAAAAAAAAGTGAACCTTGAAAAATAGTCTCCGTATTATTTTATACCTATAATGCATAGCTTCCATTGCTCTATGGATATAGTGCCGGTACGTTTAACGGAAACTACCGTACTCTATGACGTGCGAAACTCCATTTTTTATTCCAAGTTTCCATAATTACACGTCACCTATTCCACCAAAAGACGAAATATGGTAGAATAATCATCGGTATGGAATATTTACGATAAAACGTTGTAGACAGGTGTGACATAAATGATCCTAATCTCCCCAGTTCGCATAACTACATATGCATGGTGGCCCCTTTTGAGGGGTTCCATGAAAATCGGCCCCCTTATAAAATCCGACCCCCTCCGGGCATAACGCTTCGCAAATGCCAGAGCACACGAAACGAAGACGTATACCAACAATGACAGTAATTGAGCAGTAGGAGGATGACGGCTCCACTCCACTCGGTGGTCCATCTTTACCCGACAAGCAACGCGGCAAGAGGAACGTCTTTATCTCGATTAATTGGGCATTTGGATTGGATAATGACCACGTGGCCCCATCTATTAGGGGATTCAGATGTAATTAGGGGTTTTTGCCCTGCTCTGTTTTTGTAATTAGAGATGGCTCCGTTTGGAGGGCCCTTTGTTTACTTAATATTCTATTTGGGGACGAATAATGAAGACGTTGGGCCAGAGGGTGAACATGAAATATGGATATGGAGGATTCGGATTGCTTTTTGTTTTGCGTCTGGGAGATCAATTTCAGTCTCGGGGCATGTGTGATTTGTGATGCATTCGATAGGGAATGAATCTTCTGACGATTGCGAAATTGTTTTGGGTTGGTTTGACTTCCAAGGAGCAAGATCCGAAAAGGGATAAACTGAGTCCAGACGGATACAAGAATATGTATGAATCTGCTTGCGGAAATTTCAACGGAGCTATTTACGACCGCTTTAAATATTTATTTTTTTATGAATGAGTGTCCTCTATGAATATCAGGTATCCGTACTGGTATGCTCGGCGGATAAATTTATTCGGAGGGTTTCCGTCTGCGGGCCAGGTACCTGACTGGAGGGGCGGGTAAACCTATTCGGGGGGCTGTATCTGGCCGAAAGGCTGGATAAACCTATTCGGATTGCCATATCTGGTCTGCGAGCCAGGGAAGCCTGTCCGGAGGGCCGTATCAGGTTCGCAGGCCGATTAAGCATGCCATCATTAAAAAATATAATTGACGAGAATGTTAATTCAAAAATTGAAGAAGTGATGCAGTTCAAAACACATGAAAATATTTTTGTTACATAAATACATGGACCAGTTGGAAGAGCAACGGATTAGCAACCGGAGGGTTGCGAGTTCGAGACTCGATCCAACCAAAGACCGTCGTGTATGTACATGGGACTGGTGCTTGTTAAATCAATCTGCCGTAACCTCCAATGTCCTCACGTTGCGTTGGTGTGGAGTTCGGAGAGTGGAGTGCCAATTGCGGTGTTGACCTCGGCATCTGACCTTGGTTCAAAATGACGAGATGTTGTCCTCGGATCTTTCCCTTCGAGTTCGTTTCGAGGACCGTCGCCAATTGCCCATTGCTTTGCTCCATTTCTACATAATTCAACTACCTACCATATAAAACATGTGGTGGCCTTTGAAAAGCAAATCATAAAGGCTAAAAACTATTTTCAAACCAAAATAACTATATTGGGTTATCCCATCTTTTTGATAATTAAAAAGGTCATGAGATAAATCATTTTGGGTCGGCAAAACTTAGTTCTCATTCAAGGTATATTTTTTGCTTTACCATAGCTGCAACTTTTTTCAAGGAAAAACCGAATGATGTTATAGAGCAGAGATTTACACCATACTGCCAGTGAAGGTCTTACTTCTCTTAATACTGGAGTAGAGTAGAGAAAATTGTTTTTAGTTGTTAAATTGTAATCGTTTATATATATACTACCTGAATTACTCGGCGTTGCTCGGGTTGAAATGTTTATAATTCATCGTAATTCTGCGATTGCACCATACTCTAAGATTCTAAAAAACACTCCAAGGTCATCTTGAGAGGTGACTCCTGTAGATGTTAACTCTGACGTCATCTGCACAGCCAGACCGGGAGAGAGCGCCCCCTAGCAAGTACTATGTCCAGGATGACAGGACGCTACATCCCTCTGCACATTCAAGACAAATAGAACGGGGGTTAATATGTAGCCTACGTTACAAGCAGGGATCCAAAGAATAAGTGTACCAAATTTCGTGTAGATTGGTCAGACAGTGTAGATTCGTATAGAGAACAGACAGATACCAACTCTGCTTTATATATGGATTTTTGTAGGCTAAATTTTCTAGAAGGCAGATATAATAATGTTGGTGATAAAAGAACAAGGTGTAAGTTGATTTCTAAGAAAACACAGACTGGGCATTACATTATATGTCTGAGAAAGTCAAGTTTCTTTCTCTTGGACCAGCGCTTCTCAGACTAAGTATGCACCGATCTTCAACTGAGATAACTGACCTTCAATGCTCAACCTCAAAATTGAATTAATTTTGCTTAAATCAATTCTTCTAAATCCTGGAAAAGAGTTGTTTAGAAATTTGATAGCGACTGCCCGGAAAATGTTAAGCATCTTTGGAAGCACATTTGTGTGAGGGCAAACTTTTTCAACTATGGACCAAAAATAAGTGCAAATTACAGGTTATTTTAAAAACGTGAATTTAGGGCCCATCTTGAGAATTTCTGTCATATTAACTCTCGACTACAAGTCTTGTTCATGAAAAAAATTGTAACGTGCCCCATTAATGTTTAATAAATAATTCCTCTTAAAAATGGATTATTTTGTAAACTCCTTCCTCTCTCAACAAGTTCCCACATCCGTCGTGGCTCAGTGGGTATGCTTCCATTGTGGGTGCCTATTACTTGATATTGTATGTCGTATCTGGCACAGCATGGTCAAATATGTCCCTTGCGCCATAAAACCCCCAAACCAACTAACCATCTCAACAAGTTCTCCCTTCTTTAAATCTTCAAATGTTTAGAAGAGACACCTCATCCAAGATCTGATCAATTTTGCTATGGACCTCGTCGAGACAAAACTGTCCTCTTACTCCAAGGGGAATAAAGAATCAAGTAGAAAAAACAAATTGTCCCTTGCCCAGAACTGGTGACAGTTTGGAATAGGTTTTTGCACCAAAGGGTGAACACTGCAGGGTGGTTTTTGACGCGAAGATCAACTTCAGGAGGGTTAAATGCATGTGGTCGGCTTTCTTCACAATCCGGCCCTTAGTACCTATTAAGTTTGCACCCCTGTTGTAGAGTCAGATATTCCAAATATAACGAAAAAATATAAGTAGAAATAATGTTTTATGCTTTCGTGTCAGTTTAATAAAACCGGTTTTGCAAATTAATATTGGAATCCCTTATATCCAGTTCTTTGGGACGAATCGGGCTTTCGATAAACTCGTTTCTTAACAGGCATAGCGCCATATTTCTAAAGAGTCTAAGTAGGCTGCAGCCTAAGAGACAAACTGTGGTACTTTTTACAGTGGAAAAGTGTTAGTTTAAAATGTGTTTTTAAAATTACAAGATTTGCAAATTTATGCAGATAATGATGCCTAACGAAAACAAGATCCAACACGATGAGCAATTTAGATTAGCGCAACCTGACACTAAATCATGGTACAATCTCTCGGTTGGACCATATCAGAAAGGGGGAGCAATAGATTTTAATTTTGGATGCAAGAGGAATTCTACTGGGAAATCAATGAAGGTTTAAAAAAACCCCTTTCCCCAGAGCAAACACGCAAAAAACAAAAAATATCCTTATTTAATTAGTCGATCTGCTTCTATAAAATATATAAAAAATATAGGGTATATAAAAATATTTTCGACATTTCTCTTTCTTTCAGTCAACAAATATTTATCCATTATTTTAAATCCCCTTTACAAAATTGCTCCATCATTGATTTGCAAATGTAGACGTAATATAAACACTGAAAATATGTTTATAGCTTATTAATAAGAGGAGTTTCACCAACTTTCGTCTTAGATACGGCAAAAGGATTGTTTTGGCGTGTTTGCTACCAATGCTAATTAATCGACCTCTATACGTTTGGGGAAGTCACTCTAAATTTTATTTTAACTTTAAAGAAGTAAGTTTAAAATTTAAAAACTGTGCACCTCACATTTATAATACTTTGTTCAACGATTTGACTATCTCTTGTAACAGAGAGCTTTTAATATCCATATAAACCCCTCCAAATTGATATCTCGTGAACGTGGGTACTGATGCTCGTTAAGTTTGTCGTGACCTCAAATGTTCTCTCTTTGGCCTGGTGTGGATGTTTGAAGAGTGGGATGCCAGCTCATCTGACAGTGATTCAAAATTACGAGGTGTTGTCCTCGGATCTTTCCCTTAGGGATTGATCTAGGACTCTCCAATAGCTCCTAGTGTTGCTCCAGTGCGACGTAAATTCAGCTACCTACCAAATTAATATCGTGGCTCAGTGGATTTTCCCACCGCGCTAGCAACCTGCCAGTTGTAGATAAACATGGAATTCATAGCGTTTTCTGTCTTAAGCATATGTTTAATTGTATACATCGTTACCACCACGCCAAACGCACCAATCTGCAAAGTGGACCTTTCTACAAAAACACGTTCTAAGTTTAGATGCTTCGTGAAAAATCGAGTTACGACTCAGGTTTTCGACATTTCGAACGAAAATCGACATTTCCACTAAGAATAAAGATGATTCGTGGCTTTGTCATAGCATAAAACACGAAATGGTGACTCGAAAAATGCAGACGGAAAAATCGCCAAAATGCAGATAGGTGCCTTTGGCGTGGTAGTAACAATATATGAACATCAAAAAATTATTGTTTTTGAACAGTTCATTTTCTGGTTGAACTTTTATCAAAATTTTCGTGGATGGATTATCGCAGTAAGAGAGTTGTGCAACACATTTAGCCATATCGTTAGTCATCTTCAGCCCCTCCAAAATCTGTTCCGTCCCCCCGTCGATCTGGACAGAAAATTAAACTCCGTAAAACAGAAAACCTCTGAGTGTCACGAGATTTCCGAGTAGTGTAGTATTGCTTTTATGTCCATCCATTGATTAATCACCTGATTGGTCCTTGCGTCATAGTAGAAGACTTTGGCGATTTTTCCCCATTTTTGTCGCCACTCTAGAACTGCTCATTCATGCTTCTATAAGTTGTTAAAACGAGGCGATAAGATGCCAAATCAGGGGGGGGGGTACTTCAATTAACGTCACACTGGAGCTACACAATGGGCTATTGGTGACGGTCCGGGATCAATCCCAAAGGGAAAGATCCGAGGACAACACCACGTAATTTTGAACCACGGTCAGATGACGAGGTCACACCTGAGCTTGCACCCCACTCTCCAAACTTCCACACCACGCCAACGTGAGGACATTTGAGGCCACGACAGATTTAACGTGCAGAGCCCCCTTTGTACACGACGCTGTTTGGCTGGATTCGAACTCGCAACCCTTCGGTTGCTAGTCCGTTACTCTTCCAACCGGGCCACCGCGGCCCTGCCAAATCAGAGAATTACATTTCTCACAGCAGTCACGTGACTACTAGTCAACATTTTAGTCACACTTTTTGAAGCTCTTTTGAATAATAATGCTCAGTCTACTTTTATTTCGGGCCGCGGTGGCCCGGTTGGAAGAGTAACGGACTTGCAACCGAAGGGTTGCGAGTTCGAATCCAGCCAAACACCGTCGTGTACAAAGGGGGCTGGTGCACGTTAAATCTGTCGTGGCCTCAAATGTCCTCACGTTGGCGTGGTGTGGAAGTTTGGAGAGTGGGGTGCCAGCTCAGGTGTTGCCTCGTCATCTGACCGTGGTTCAAAATTACGTGGTGTTGTCCTCGGATCTTTCCCTTTGGGATTGATCCCGGACCGTCACCAATAGCCCATTGTGTTGCTCCAGTGTGACGTTAATTGAAATTCCCCCATTCCTCCCTACTTTTATTTCCCGTCTATGTGTTGCTAACGCAGTGGACAAACCCATCTAACCATTTGATTGCATTTTATTAATGCTATGCAACTACCTTTGTCTTGACTCTTGGAGTATATGTGATTACGTAGCAATATTGTTCAATGAAATTATAACAATAAAAGCATTGAAAGCTTTCTACATTAACCCCCTCATTACATCTCGCTTTGATAGATCGCTCATGTTTAGAGATGAATTTCATCGACATACTAGTCGACTAGTTGGTCACGCTTTTTGAAGCTCCTCTCAATTGCAATGCTCGATCTGCTTATATTTCACGTCTATGGTTTGACAGAGACATTTGTGTTTTCGTTGCATCTGCAGATGACAAGGTGGCCTCCATTAAAAAAAAAAGCCATGCTGTGCTTTAAAATTTCCAGAATTGAAGAGTCCGACGAAAAATCCAGGTTCGTGTTCGAAAACATCTCCAAGATCCTCTTCAGTGAGTGTACAGATTCTTCATTAGTTGTAGATTTTATGAAGACTGCGTTACAGAGTACATGAAATTAATTGTTTTGGAAGAGTGCCCTAAACTTTGGATACATTTTTTTCCACTGTCAACGAAGAAACTTCAACCTGTGGAGCAATGATCGCACTTTTTGGAGCTCCTCTTAATAGCAATGCTCTGTCTACTTACATTTCGCGTTTATGGTGTGGCTCAGCTAATTAGCCCACTGAGCTTGCAACCTGCGAGTTGTAGGCGGCGCTTGTTCAATTCCTGAAACTTACTCTGGATATATTTCTCTCTTTTGTGTCAGTAAAACTTTCCTTGTGTCTGTCTTGCGTATGGCGCAACTTGTCTAAAATGTAGTCCATGCGCCATAAAACCCCATCCGACTAACCTCGAGATAAGTACGTTTCGAATGAAGTTATAGATGAACAAAACGTTAAGTCGTTCTAAAGACTTAAAACAGTTCTTAAGGTGTAGCTTTATCTAGTTATCTAATTAGACACTTAAAAATGTTAGAGCTATTCCATTGCATTTCTAAGTTTCCACGTGTGAGTTCAATTACTATGAGCCAAGAATGGAGAAATTGATTTCGTACTTAAGTACACAACGAGAAGTACTTTTTGCTTTTGTGGTTTGATTTATCTCATCATTTATCACTGATATGGTTGAACATCTTTTTTTCTAAACACAATTCAGCTTTCCGCTTAAAACAATGTCTGACACAACATCTAAAGTCAAAGAAACGTATTGCAGGAAAATAGACAACAAAATTACCCATACCGTGATGTCTTATTCCAAGAGCTTGCTTCCCAACACAATTTCGTCATAGCTAATAAACCGTGTCGCTATTCCCTTAATAATCATGATCAGCATTCGTTTATCTCTTAATGATATCCCGAGATTGAAAACAACACAACCTCATAATAGCACCACCACTATTAATCTTAAACGGCAAAAGACACCCCAATGCCAAATTACATCCAATAAGCATTAATATCCTTCCTCCCTTGCCATTGTCCCAAGTGACCATAGGGAACTCTGAATTCCACTCTGACAATCTGGGGGATAGACAACAATTAATTACCAAAAATGAAGCATTTGGACGCCAAAATAGCGGTCAAATGTCATTTTTTAAACGTCTTGGTTGTTCCTCTCACCGGATCGTCCAGTTTCGTTTTCAAAATTGGCTTAATGGAAATTCCGTGAGGGCTTATCTGGTGTGCAAGTAGCGTCGTGAGACCAATTAAAACCAATTTTCCAATGGGATGAGTGGGAATGCGAACGCGTGCCCCGAATGCCCAATTGGCGATGGCAAAAAAACGTTCTAGGTGCCAATTAAGTTATCTGGAAGGTGGGCGTGGCCGAGCAGACCACATGTCCGACTGACAAGTGGCTCAATGCAACCGGGAGAAGTGGAACTTCTCCCAGGGTGGGCCTGGACACCCCGGGGAAGGCCCCGGATTTGGTCTGAGAGGTATAAATCAGACGATAACATTCGATTAGTTGGGTTTTGATGACTGTTCGGTAATTGTTTTTCTTTGCCTTTCGAATGTTTTGAGGGGAGGATTCATTCCCTTGAGTTGATGGAGTTGGCTAATGCATTCTGTTTGGAGCGACTTGAGCTTCGAATAAAAAAGAAATGAAGGAGCAAGCGGGAAAGTTAACCGTCAATTTCGTTTGTGATGTATTCTAAAGCAAGTTGGCCGAAATAGCGTTCAATGAATGATACCAACCGGGAAGATATGTATCAAATACTGCCTTGCTATGCGCCGGTAGATAGGTAGGTAGTTGATTAATGTCGCACTAGACAACACAACGGGCTATTTGCTTATATTCCGGAGTTTACTGAATTATACGGAATACTAGGGATGGGCTGGTATTTCGAGAGCAGTTTAAATAGCAATGCTATTACAAAATAACTTAGCAACTGCTATAAAAAATATTAAGTTTCCGATAAATGCTGATGGCATAGCAGTGAAGCATAAGTTGAAGCTACTAAATTTTTCAAAATCGCTAATCACCTTTTTAATTAAATGTTAATTTAAACCGTTATAACTTAAAATTAACTATTTAAATAGTTAACTGTTTTTTTTAACCTTTAATTTCTAATAGCTAATAATAACCTAAAATTCAGTTGCTTATTGTTAATGTTAACTCCTATTTGATAACAAAACTGTTAACATTAACAACGATAATAACAGTCGTCACAAATTACCAATAAACCTTAATAAAGTTATCAACCGAACTAAAATAACAGCTTTGCTCATCATAGAATAACCATACAGATAAATAAAAGGTTTCATTAGTACGAGTGCGACGCTTTGATTTGTAGCGAATGAAATTGCGCTCTATATACGTCCGTCACGCCGTTACGCGTTCGAAAAACCTGCATATTGTAGGCAGCACCGGTTCGATTCTTCCCTGGGTGTATTTATCTCTTCTGTGTCAGTAAAGTTTTTGTGTATTTCTTTTTCTGGACACTGTCTGTATGGTGTGTAGAGCAGTATGCCCAAATATGGCCCTTGCATCATGAAACCCAGCCAAATTTAAATTAAATTATTTGTTTCCTCAATCATTTTGTGTGTGGCTGTCCATTTACTTGACGTAGTTTGGCGCAGCTTGGCCAAACATGGCCCTTAGGCCATAAAACCCAACCAACTTTTTCTCAGTCAAGTTCTTTGCAGAACTTCTCCACATTTCTTAATGCGATTGAATGCACAGACGATACGAATATCATCTTAATTTTATCTTCATTAGAGGCAGATAAAAAATTATCTGAACTTAATCATTCATAAAGTGATGGATTCCCTGTCACCTACCTCCAGTCGTGTCTGACAAATCTTTTAATTATCTTTCACAGACGGCTTCGATTTAATTTATAACAGAAACATTTTTAACACGCGATATTTTTTTTTCGTTATCGGCGGGTGTGTTTACTTCGAAGGGAATGCCGACCCCCAGGGCCCTGTCAAATCGGACCGCAGACCCCTTTGTAAGTGATCCAATCATTCACCTGGAATGATGTGGTTAAATCCAGTGTAAAGTAATGGCTATTGACGCGGAGCAGGGTTACCACTCTGGCGGACTTATCGATTGAAAATTCTTTTTAATGACACCACCCGTGAATTAAAGAACGCGTGACCTAAATGGCGCGTGATCAGAAGGCGATCGTAGAGTTTGGGTAGGTCAGGTACTTAACTAACCTCGCACTGGAGCAACGGGCTATTGGCGATGGTCCGGGATCAACCCCCTAAGGGAAATATCCGAGGACAACACCACGTAATTTTGAACCACGGTCAGATGACGAGGTCAGCGCCTGAGCTGGCACCTCACTCTCCAAACCTTCACACCACGCCAACGTGAGGACATTTGAGGCCACGTCAGATTTAACGTTCATCCCCTTTGTACACGACGGTCTTTGGTTGGATTCGAACTCGCAACCCTCCGGTTGCTAGTCCGCTACTCTTCCAAACGGGCTACCGCGGCCCGTAAATCTCAGGGAGACGTCAGTTTCTGTTTTAAGCCACCTGGTGGTGGTTGTCTCGTCGAGGTAGGTCGTCAATAGCAAAACTGTCCAGATCTTAATGGACGAGATATCTCGTCGTTAGAAGAAAACTGGACAGATCTTAATCTCGTCACCATAAAAAATCGGCAATATCTGGATGACGAGATATCTCGTCATTAACAAAATTGGTCAGATCTTGATTGACGAGATATCTCGTCGAAAGCACGTGGTGGGTTAATCCATTTGATTTTCTCCGCAAAATGCCAACCAGGGAATGCGAATGCCCAATCATTCCAGCCTCAAATTATTTCTTTTTATAATTGGCTAGTGATGTTTGTCAATCGCAATGGGAATCCTGAGTACAGACTTCACCCTCTCACGCTTACGATTGAGGCTAGCATCCAGTTCAGACAATATGCGCATTTTGTCCTTGCGCATGGTCTTCCATTTTCTCATCTTTGTAAAAGACTTCCATCAAGCTTTGAGACAGCGTTTGGATCATCCATACGGAGTTGTCAAGAAGGCGTATTTGCTTTTTTTGGGCTCCTTTTTAAGTGATTTTGACGAGATATCTCGTACATCAAGATCTGGTCAGTTTTACTAATTACGAGATATCTCGTATGGACAACCGCCAGAAGGGTTAAATTATGGCTAAAAATTACTTGGATTGCATCGTGTGGTTTTGCTGAAAAGAAAAACGGCGAATCGAGTTGGCTTGTCAGGTTATTTGTTAAGCTAAGCATAGCATTCGTTTGCTTTTTATATAATCTTGGCATCCCTAATTATCAATGTTACACTACACTACTTATTACCCTAATATTAATTTTTGATTGCATGTAATTATTCAGCCCGTACAAAAAGTCGGCTTTTCGGTACTCGGGCTTTATTAATGGTTCCTGTAAATTGACGTTCATTGGAGAAGTAAGAAAAGACGTCCCCTGTCTTATTTTGTGCTTTCCGGACGTTTCTGAGAAGAGAATTTTAATTATTTGTCTCTTCTCTTAACATAGCGATGCGATTGGAAGCTGCTACGTGATAAGAATTGATTTTTAAACATTGTATTCAAAGATAGAACTGCATGAAAGTATTCATTTCCCAAGCATAGTACTGGGAAATACTCCTGACAAGAACCAAATTGCGGTTTAAATTAGAAAACTTTTAAAAATATTTTTTCTGAAAAAGCCACAAAACTTTCAAATAAATATTTTTGAAATGTTGCCTCTTGAGACATTATGTAACCGTCATTATTTTCTATCATATACAAAGGACTCAAAAACTTATGATTATTCTTAAAACCGATTTTCCAGGCAATTTTATAGGCTCTAAATATTCTAAGAACTGATTTCCATTTTACATTAATTTTCAAGTATTTCACTTAGATACTATCAAGATACAAAAATACATTGAAACTTTAAAAAAGTGTTTTTACTCAGAAAAGGGAAATGAAAGTAGATGAGATAGATGGGTTTGCCTTTTTCTGAAGATAGTAGAATGTACTTATTTGTTAAGAAATTATGTGGTTGTTGTCATGCAATTTTTTATTAGATTTTTAATTGGCAATACATGGAAAGCATTTCAACTGTCTAGAAAATGCTGGTCAATTAACTCTTTTCAACAAACAATAATATATTATAGGCTTACAAGTCAGACAATACGTCAAACTTTTCAAGGTCAGTTTTTTAATTTTCCTAGTCCAAATTGTGGTGGTCTTTAAACTGGTGAAACGAATTAATTTTTTCTTAGTATGAAGGTTAGATTTCTTCTTTCACTTAGTGAATTTATTGAGTAAAATTCCCCCTTCGTTTTCTCAGAACTATATATTTTAACTTCATGTGTTTTACTTGTAAACCGACCATATACAAAAACATTCGGCTCAGATTAGAAGGAAAATGTCCTCGAGGAAGTCCATTTCTAGAACAGGTAGTAATTTCGGTAGGGGAAAGGGCTGCCATACGCAAAACCATTTGTGGCGATCGCCCTGAATGTTTGTTTATTTCGCCTAACTCGTATTATATCTCCCATACCAAATGATAAACTGTGAACCAGAATCAGCGCTTAAGACGCCAATTGTAATACCGCATTGTTTACGTTCAATCTGCCCCTAATTTAACAAATAGACTCGTTCAAAACCACGGAACTCAAATGACAATTTCCCTATACAGGTAATTAATTAGGTCATGTGCGATTTGGGTGAAAACACATGTAGAAGTGTATATTTTTGCAGCTGAGCAAGCAGTAACACGGAAATGTAAAGGAGATACATGTTTGTTTATTTTTACAGGACAGATTTTTGTCAAATTTGTTTTGTGCTTGCCAACATCACTCTGGGTTCTCCCAGAGTTTTCTTTGAAAAGGAACCTGTCAACACAACAATGTGCTGCCCACATCTGCGGCTGAATTGCTGAATATGTTGAGCAATTTATTCCTTAATTTCTTTTGCCAAGGACAAACCTATCGATTTATAACCTTTATCCGAAAGATTTAGATCCATACATATTTTTTTAACTGAAAATCCTTGAAATATGCTGGAAATGAAGTATTTTTCGAGGGCCTTCAAAAATTAAATGTGAGTTAAGGGCTCTGGAAAACTGAAAATTATATTCGACTTTTGGAAAAGTGAAATAACGCATGGAAGTGTTTTACATTTGGATTATGGGAGCCGTCGTGGCTTAGTGGGCATGTCCACTGCGCTAGCAACCTTCGAGTTATAGACGGCGCAGATTCGATTCCTGTCAGGTGCATTCCTCCCTGGGTGTATTTCTTTCTTCTGTGTCAGTAAAACTTTCATTGTGGGTGCGTCTATTACTTGATGTCTGGTGCAGCATGGCCAAATATGGCCCTTGCGCCATGAAACCCTCAAATCAACCATTTGGATTAGGGCTACTTTTTTTTGCAATAATTTTTTTTCAATTTCTAAATTGATTCTTAAAATGTGTTAGAAGGAAAAAAGTCTATGGTTAATAATATTTGAACAATGTGTTTTTTATTTTTGAAATGTTTTTCACCAAGCTTTGAATTTACCATCAGTTGGTGCTTTCGCAAATGTCATTTAGAAGTGAGGGGACAGTTGTGTATTGTGTTGCTGAGTCAATTTCATAGCAAAAGCAATTAGATTTCTATTTAACGCTCTGAGTCACGAGATTTCCGAGTAGTGTGTTGTGCTTCCCCCCTACAACACACATGACTAAATAACCCCACTTATTGGTTGAAAGAACCCTACGAAGAATCCTAGAGACAAGGAGATCAGAACTGGTTAGCTGTCATAGAGGGAAGACTATGGGTTAAAAACGGATATATGTGTGTGAACCTCTCAGAAAGTAAATGTTAAATCTATTAAAATAGGAACTCGCTCAGATTATGCTTTGGAGGTGTTATGCGATCGAAAATCACAGACGGCCTTGTCGAGATTCAGATGTGGTCATACTAACACTCAAATTTCAAAATGGGTATAAAATTTTTCTGTTGGTCTTAAATGCAGACTCAGACTTCCAAGGCTCACATGCTTTCGTGTGTCGATTTGGATTCCCATGATCTTTCTGAGAATCCTTGGATGGTTTTGGACTTTTTAAAGACGAGTGGTTTCATGGACTTGGTCTCGCATGTGCCGGACCAAGTGGAATTAGAAACAACAGGATGAGAAGGGACCATGGTTGGTGGTAGAACTGTGTTAATCTTTGGTGACCACTTTTAATTCCATTATTTATATTTTTTAAGGAATTGAAAACATGGCCTTTCATGTCTTAGCTCTGAGTTCCTGTACGTAAAAAACTACCTCTTCGAAATTCGCGTGCTATCAGCTCATGACACGGGGCCATTGACACGAGGAAAAATGATCGCCAAATTCTCTCACCCACAGCCAAGTCTCAAAAACAAGCGACGCGAGGAACAGCACCACCACCTGTTTGAAAACAACACCGGCCCCGAGCGACCGCTTATCGGCCCCTTTCGGACGATTGAGTCCCTCGTCCCAAAATAAAGTAAACACGACCGAAGAACCCGACACGAAGCCGACAAAACAAATAAGAAAAAAGGCATAACGGCGAATTAAGGTCCCTGTCCTCCGCCATTGTCATCGCCAAAGGATCGGAGATTTGGCGCCGGTTCTCGAAATGGGATCAGGATTCCGCCTCTTTGTGGTTCCAGGGGGAATTGACCGGATTTGGACATTCTTCCGCGAGTCCCTTTGGGAAGAGGTGAGCGATGAAGACACCTGGGGATATAAATATTTGGGGTGAAGAAAGGGGTGAATGGAGAGTGTCGCTGGAGAAGTGAAGTCAAGCGATCGTGGTTTTCCATTCACTTCCACTGTTCCGCCGTAAGTGGGAAGTTTACCCCTGCATTGGAGTCTGGAAAGAAGTCACTTATTTAATGCGGTTAGGGACCTTGATCGGTCTTTGGAAAACGTTTTGGGGAAGAGTAAAAATATGAGGAATGTACAAGTACTTGTACCACTGTGTGTAGCGAAGTGTATCTATTTCAAGACGAGAGTTGTTGCAATTTCTTTTGGTCTGACGTGGTTCAGTGGGTTTACCCACAAAGATAGCAATCTACGAGTTGTAGGCGGAGTAAGTTTGATTCCTGTAACTTAACCTGGGTATATTGTGTCAGTAGAACTTTCCTTGTGTATGTCCATTATTTAACGTTGCCTGCCTTGTTTTTGGCACAGCTTGGCCAAATATGGCCCTTGTAGCTATAAAACACAACCAAACTCTTGGCCTATACCAATGGCCGCCAAAGTGGCAACCTGGATATATTGTGTCAGTAAAACTTTCCTTGTGTATGTCCATTATATTTGACGTTGCCTGCCTTGTTTTTGGCACAGCTTGGCCAAATATGGTCCTTGTAACTATAAAACACAACCAATCTCTAGGCCTATACCAATGGTCGGCAAAGTGGTCGATATCGACCCCCAGGGGTCGAGATATAACATTATTAGGGGTCGATTCGGGCTCAGGGGTCGATAGAAAAATATTAATATTTAATTCGGTTAACTTGGATTACCTCCATCCTGAATGACAACACAATTAAGAGAGAATATAGAATTCCGTGGTGATTTAAGGCTGAAACTTATTAATTTTGAACCCAACATTACTAATCTTGTCAAGAATCACGAAACACACGCTTCACATTGACAACGTTAGTAAATTGTATACTAAGTTAATAAGTCTTATTGTCATATATATGTAAGAAAGATTGTATTATTGTTATTTTCTTATCTAAATTAAATTTTATGTATTATTTATCCCTCCTATTAAATAAGTAATGTTAAAAAGGACGTCTAAAACAGAAACGTATCTCTTTGACGTTAAGCCAATATAATAATATATACTATAATATAGTACATACAATAATATGTAATTATAAAATAAAATATCTAAAATTTCACATAAGCGCCTTTTATGCTTGTAGTATCTAGACAAGATATCTTATCAGTAGTAAAATTGGCCAGATCTTGATGGACGAGGTATCTCGTCGGAACCACTTGGAGGGTTAAAGCCTTTTCTATTGATAAGACCACAATCGTATAATTATAGCCCATTTTACATATCTAATGAAGTAGCGACGAGATTAAAAGGAGGTTATTTGTAATGTAGTCAAAACAAGGTAGTCAAAAAAACAGTACCTCCAAGTTTGGTAATACGGATCAGTGAGTTTTCTCACTGCTCTAGCAACCTGAGAGTTGTAGGCCGCGTAGGTTCCATTCCTCCCTGGGTATATTTCTCTATTTTGTGTCAGTAAACTTTCCTTGTGTGTATGCCCATTTACTTGACTTTGCTTGGCTAAATATGGCCCTTGCACTATAAAATTCAACTCAACCTACTAAATTTGGTACTTGCGAATTCTCACTTGTTACATAATGTTTATATGGTGCCTAATGCTTTACAAAGAGTGGAGATAACAGGATTATCTCAATCAAGTGTTGATTGAGTGTTTTCCGAGTGTTTTCAATCTTTTAATGAGGCATCAGATATTTTTCAACGGAACATTTTAACAATAGTTAAGCTTAAAAGACCAAACTTCGAGATACAACCTTCTTGACTAGTACGGCAGTACACCAATCCAATTCCTGGCTCTTTCATTCGTTCAGTACAGCCATTTTTTTATTGAGAACTGATTAAATCTGACTCTGCAACATCTCAAATGGAATTATTTTTTCTTGTGCTGCACGCAGCTAGAAAATGGCCTTAAGGAGCGACAAGCAAAACCACACCTCTTTTTCTATCGTAGTCAATTGCACAGTTCTCCCCAAGTGTAAGAACACACTAGCGCACAATTCCGACACCTGAATTTAATTATCTGAACCAATCACGTTGTTCACTGGGTTAGATATCCGTAAATGGTAAATGTCACAATAGCTGTTGCGGATGATACAATGGTTTACTGTCCTGATCCAATAATTCGTGTATGTATTTTAAAGATGGTACAATTTTTCCACTATTGTAATAAAAGGCATGAAAAATAATAAATATCAATTTTAGAAGCAAACCATCGTTTTAAATAGAATTTGCAACGCTCATTTCAGCAAGATAATGGCTTTAGTGACAAGCGAAACGACACAACTCTTCTGTTAAAGTCAATTCAATAGTTCTCCCCAAATATAAAAACACACTAACGCACAATTCTGACACTTCAATTTAATTTTCTATCATGCTGTTCACTGGGTGACATATCCGTAAGGGTTGTATGACACAATAGCTATTGAAAATGCTACAATGGTTTACTGTTCTTGTGCAATAATTCGTGTCAAAATTTCTACAAATTTTAAGGATGGTGCAATTTTCCCGCTACTGTAATAAAAGGCATGAAAAACGATAAATATCAATTTAAGTAGTGTTTTAACCCTCCAAGTGGTTTGGACGAGATATATCGTCCATCAAGATCTGACCGATTTCACTAATGACGAGATATCTCGTCATCAAGGCAGTGACGACTTTTCTATGATAACGAGATCAAGAGCTTTGATTAGTTTTCTTCTAATGACGAGATATCTCGTCCATCAAGATCTGGTCAGTTTTGTTAATGACCAGTTACCTCTGGACGAGACAACAACCAGGAGGGTTAAACTACCGTTTGAAACATAATTTGCTAACCGGAACATTCAATTTGTTTTAGAAAAATTACGAAGTTGTTATGCAAATGGAGATTAATTACTTTCTAAATATGCACTTAACGCTCCTTCCAAAGGTGGCCACTCAATTAATCTTAATTTATTACTAAAATAGATTTTTGTAACGGAGTCAGTGGGATTGATGAATAACTTTTTAATCACCGTATTTTGCTCCGACTAACAGTTCCACAGTAGAAATTGTTTCTTAATCTAAAGTGTCTTACTTCATCTCATTTAGCATTCCGATCATTACCAATTAACCTAGAAGTAAACTGGTTAAACTGATGATTTTAAGGCCTGAAAAGGCACCGCGTATTTTACGATTCGGCAAGGGTGAAATTAACTCGTAAAGTTGCCATTTTCCGGAATAAAAATTAATTACTAAGAACTTGCGTAGTGGCTCAGGAAAAGAATTTAGGATAGATCTCCTTTGAGCAGTTAAAATGATTTAGTTGGAATAATTAACTGTTTAGAAGATGGTACAAAGAAACCATTCCATTCCAAAACCTTTCTTTTCTTTGTCTCATTTGATTTGGTTAAAAACTGAGGTTTTGTCCTCGGATCTTTCCCATTGGGATTCATCCCGTACCGTCAATAGTCCATTGTGTTGCTCCAGTAAATTCAATTACCAATTACCTTTCCTTTCTAATTTGAGAAATTTGTTCGGTATATACCAATTCAATAATATTTCCCTCGTAGATTATGAAGCTACTAGCATTCATACATTCTGAAAAATAATCTTTGAACGTAATTTTAAAACTACACGATTTTTAAATTCACCCATGACATTTGAAGCGTTTTATTTTCCAGAATAGTTTGAGAAATAATAAAAGTTTTCAAATAAAGGTCGTTTAATTTTAGAGAAATGAGTTTTTAAGCTTCTCACAACTTTAAAAAATTCATTTAAAACACATTTTTGTAATGTAATGTAGTTTAAAGAACCTTCCCTCTACATTTATTCGGCAACCATGCTACTGATTTCTTTTATTTGTTATTGCGTTTGAATTATACTTCTTGACTCGTCAACTTCACAGCTTTTTTTTATTTTGATCTTCGATTAACTTAACTTCATTACTTAACTTCTTTGTAATAACTTTTAAATTCTTTCAGTTTGTTTTTAAAAATTTTCATGATCCACAGAACTGTCAAACCTTTGTTCAACTCTGGTTCATTTCTGCAAAATTCGCATACTAAATACTCGCAGTAATATTGCGCTTTCTAGTAGGCGTGACTTCATTTTACACAAGATAACATACAGAAATAATCATTAACGATAGTAAATTTATCTAACCAACAAAACAGATTTATTATTTTTGTAATTCAACAACACAACAGAACGTACACTAATAAATGTTTATTTTTGTGTTTCGAAGCTTAAAGTATCCATCGATTTACCAATTCAAGAGAAACTCTGAATCAGTATCGAAAGTTGTCTTCAGACCTATTCGTAACTCTGGGATAATCACAGTTTAGCCTGAAAGCAAAAAATAAAACTTTTAATTAATTTACCATTTAAAAATTATGTCCTTTTTAAATCTATAGCTAAATAAAACGAAAATAAAATGTAAACAAAAAAGCCATGAATTTAATGAGTGAGAAAGCTCCGAAAAATAAATTTCAGGTATCATGACATATTCATTCTACAAATGGACTTCCCCAAGGCCATCTGCCTTCTACATTGAAGCCGCAGTGTATGCAGGATATGTGTAGATGGTGGAAGTGAATGTGTAGAGCGGGCCCGTACCATAAGAGCGATTAGCATGGGGAAGAGATGCCCATGCTACTTTCGTAGACGATATATGAAAAGTGTACATTTGTCTGATAACGTTGGTACCAATATCCATAAGTGATTTATTGTAATTTTACGTGCATCCGGCAATGACATAGAAGACATAAATTTACAAGTATTCGAATTGTAATATTACTGCAGAGATTGGGGGACGCACTTTCGACAATAAAAGATTGTTGTATCCTTTTTAAGAAGCTTAAGTCTTGTGTAACCCAACACAAGTATTCAGTGGCGCACACAAGGGGTGGACAATGGACTTCAATCCCCCAAAGTAATAGAAAAAATTCAAGTTAGTAAATTTTTCTCATTTTTGAAAACATCGATGGGTGTTTAGAGGATTTGGTAAAATATCTACACCATGAAAGATTGAATTCATAGGTAAAGTTGTTACACTATATTTGCTTCAGTGTCTAGCGTTTTCTTTTCCGGTTCCCTTAGATTTTGACCACAGGAAAACAAAATATAATCTTATGAAAGGACAAGTCACCCCATAAAGGTCAGATCACCCTCCAGGTCCGGTAGGGACAAATCGAAAATGGGCAGTGGGGTAGAGGTGGCCGATTGGTATGCCGCCAAAAGAAACCAGAGCTCGTTTCGAACTGTTTGCAACTCAGTCTTTAGCAGATAAAGATGACTGTCTTTTAAGATTCCAAAAAGAATGCTTCAACATTCTTAATCATAACATTTGTGTATCACTTCCCAAAGTACAAACTCGCAGTTTAATTTTTCTCAGCCTATCCATTCTGTGCTAAACAAGAGGAGGACAATTGGATAGGCTACATAAATATCATTTTACTAGCTTCTTCCCAACACATATTGTAGGTGCGCGCCTTATAATATTAATGCCAATAGACCTACTATTTGACTCTTAAATCTGCCTGGATGTAAAAGGCAGCAAACTGTAAAAATTAAGGCACTTAATATGTATTCAAAAAGTCTTAAAAATTACCTCAACGTGAATGGCAACCATGGGGTCTTCCCAACTGTTTTCGACATTGATTTGAGCTTGTCCATCGCTGTTCACTTGTACGGTTCGACCAGTGCAACGGCCGCCATCTTTGTTCCCGGAAATGACGTCACAGTAGGTTCCTTGAGGCAGTCCTGTCTGCAGTGATTGGTTCAAAGAGTAGTCGTCGTTGTTCATAGCAAAGAAACACCTGTTGCCACGGCTGAATGCAATCTGGTTATTTCCGTTATCCCACCAGTTCTCGACCTTCTCAAATCCGGCGACGTTACGGAACTTAGCCATGTTGAAAATTTGACGCCATCTGAATTCGAAAAAGTTACATCAATACAAAGAGATTGAACAATATAGTCATAAACATGGTCGAGGTAATGTATGCAATATAATAATTATGTCAAATCAATCTAATGAACGATGTTTATATTAATATTGGACGCCTTTCTTATAAATGATTTAATTGGGTTAGTTCTAGAACACGGTACTATCACCTATTGGCAATAATTATCATCGCCAATTCGCAATAATATTGGAATATGGAAACCCGTCGTATCTTTGCTACCATGCATTTCCATTTGTGTTACATCTAATACAGAGGCTTATCCAAATAGCCATTTGGCGACGAAAATTTTAGTCGCCAATTTGATGAACGTGTTCTTGCGTTTTACCTGTAATTGGTATCTGGGTAAGGGAGATTGTATTACGATCATTTTAGGCAGGTACGAAAACCTAGGAATTTTCTTCCATGAATTTCTACAATTGATAGAAAGCTTCTTTATTTGTCTGATAAAAATTTCTTCATAACAAGTCCTTGAACAAATCGCTAGAAATTACGGTAAAGATCCAATAGCGAAATTCCAAACTAAAATTTAATTCCTTACATCCAAAAACGGCGTTCTCTTCAAGGCATTACATTTATAACAACAAAAAATAATCGTTCATGGTTAAACTGATTCAACATGGCGATCTCCAGATACGATTTCCCTATGGGCAGAACACCCCTAAAGAGCATTTTACTCCTCTATAAATGGACTCTCAGGGTCATCTGTCTTCCCACCACAGCCGCACTGTACCACATGCATTTATACAGTGCGGTTATAAAGTAAACTCTCCTGTATATGAGCCCCTAGCGAAATTTACGACGAGTCGATGAAATTTGAGATTTAGAGATTCAAGGTATGCATTCTCTAGAGTTATGTAAGTAACAAGAATCGAGCTCTCACGCTTACGAATACAATTAATACATTTCGAATGACAACACACATTTTTTATCGCAACGTGATCGATGAAAAACCAAAAATGGTGTTGAAATTTTACCTTTAGCTCTAAAAACGACTGCGAAAGAGCACTGTCAAAGTGAACAATCAAAAAGGGTATAGAACGGTAACAAGAAACCATAAAATTTTACCTTTATAACAAATCCTCCTGACAATTGGTATTCTGTGATAGATGCTTGTGATTTATGCAAATTACAAGCATTACCACTGCTGCTTATTGCCATTTTTTCCTGGGCCGCGGTAGCTCGGTTGGAAGAGTAACGGATTAGTAACCGGAGGGTTTGAAAGTTCGAATCCAACCAAAGACCTTCGTGTACAAAGGGGGCTGGTGCGCGTTAAATCTGCCGTGGCCTCAAATGTCCTCACGCTGGCTGGTGTGGAAGTTTGGAGAGTGGGGTGTCAGCTCAGGTGTGACCTTGTTCATCTGACCGCATTCAAAATTACGTGGTATTGTCCTCGGACTTTCCCTTCGGAGGTTGATCCCAGACCGTCGCTAAAAGCCCTTTGTGTTGTTCCAGTGCGACGTTAATTAAATACCTACCCTTTCTTTCCTTTTCTACCTTACTTGTCATTCACGCTCAACTTCTTTGACAGTACTCTTGTGCAGTCGTTTTGAGAGTTAAAGATACAATTTCATCGTCATTCTTTATTTTTAACTGTACCGCTCACATTGCGATTTAGTTGTTGCTATTCGAAATTTTTGAAACTGTATCCATAACCGTTGAAGATCGGTTCTTGTTTACATAATCCTCAAGCGCATACCTTGAAATCTTCAAATCTCAAGTTTCATTCCGATTCGTTGAAAATTTCGGTCGCTAAGGGCTCGTATACAGGGGAGGTTACTTTATGACCACCCGGTATATACGCAGCATGTGACAACCGTCAACTCCAAATGACCGTACTTGAACTCACCGTCTTCTCAACTACACTCACCTGTGCTCACACACCCAACCGTCACCGCAAGTGAGATCGGAATTCCTCTTCACACTTTTGATGTTGTAATTGGAATCGGATGGTGGTCCGATCCAGTCATTCAAATCCTTTCCGTTGACGATGTTCTCTTGCCAGCTGAAGCTGCTCATGACCCTGGGAAGACCGTAGGGCCAGGCCAGCATGAAGGACACGGCCATCTTGTACATGCGGGGCTGCTTGTGGGTCAGAATGCTTCCGTAGCCACCTGCGCCGTGGCCCCTCTGGTTGTCGTGGTTGTCCACGAACGTCAGGGCGCTCGAGCCAGACACGAAGGACCACCCCTCGCCGAAGTTCTGGAGGTACTTCAGCTTCTGGTCGTAGTTCTTTCGGATGACGTCACCTGGAAGAGGATAGTGGTATTTGTGTGAGATTTCTCTTTCTCGAGTATTTTTTGTCATTCGACCGTTACTTCTTCCTTATCCCAGTGTAAAAAAATACACTAAGTCATTGAGTCTGCGCATAAAAGGTTTTGGGGCAATGGCAGATGGGTCCTAAAAATGTCTTCATGTATGGCTCCAATGCAATTCAGGATGTGTGAGGGAGAGGCCGGTATTAAGCCGCACTTTATACAAGTGGGAAAGGATTTCTGGCCATCAATTAATATCATCCTTTTCAAATGGCCATATCGGAGCCTGCCAAGCATAGTGAAAGTTTTCCGGGGCAAATTGGAAGGCAAGCAGCTCTCCTGGAGTTCCACTGAGGTAACAGTGATGAAAGGGTACTGGAGATGACCTGCGCAATTTCCTTTTAAGTACGGACAGGTGATCGTCCTCTAAGAGCAGGACGGTACTTTCTCTCCTGCCAGGTTGTTTATTTGCTCCCGCTTTTACCAATAAGTCTCTCTCATTGCCTAGAATGCCAATATGCGATGGGATGCATTGAAAATTTATTTTAGAATTTTTATTGAAACTTAATATTACTTAAAGTCACTGAAGGTTGGTTACTTGGTTGTCGCTCTATGGTCTTTTCCTGCACGAGAGCCAATTAGATCACCACTCAATGACTTCTTCAAGGAGTATCCTTCCACTACAGGCCTGTGAGAAGGGAAGGGCTACGGGAACCTCAAACTCCTGCTTTTTATAGGAGTTGATTGTGACGTTTTTTGGCGCAAGGACCATTCTTGGACAAGCTGCGCCATACACAAGACAGACAACTTCAAGTAAAAAATATCGTGAAAAGGGAAAAAGAGGGATTGGGAACAGAGTAGTGGGAGGAAAGCAGAAAAAGATCGCTTGAGTATCCAGGGAACGCGACTCCAGTGTTTACTAAATACAGTAAACCCCATGTGAATAGAAAAACGCACTAGAATACCTCGAGTCGTGAAGTCCGTACACATCTAAAGGAGATGTGCCCCTGAAGACCTTTATAGGAGTCAAAAGTACCATTTTGCCTTTGGAGTAAAAGGTATTTTTACCAAAGTTTGTGTGTTCAGTTTTAAGCGATTTTTCTTTAATGTTTTTGAGCCGTTTACTTTCTTGACCATATAAACATTTTAGTCAACTAGACATTTTATTTTCTCATTTCGGCATTCTGTTTCATTTCTTTCTAATGGTGTTTTTAGTCTGCATGGAAGTACTGTCTGTCTATCAAAAGGACTGCTCCAAACACAAATTCTATAAACTGGCGGTCACTATAGAAACAGGTCTCGTACATTTTGAATGGGGATGAGTCGGAGGCGGTTTCGGCGACGTTTCGAATGTAGCCCCTTGCAATCGTGCATCCTCTTATCCCACAAACACCTGCAAAACCAGTATGACAAACGTAAACACTTCAAGAATCCCCTATAGAGAAAATGGAAAAAGGTTTTCACGATAACACGCTTTCTGTCTGTAGCAGTTCTCGTAATAGACCGATAGTAAACTACCCATAAAGTCATGCTTGTCCTATCACTTCATGGTTTGGTGATAAGGATTCTGGAGGGAGATCAAGTTGGATTACCTAAATTCTTTCCATATCTGAATTCCGTAACTCTGCCAAAGGTGGTGTATTCGTCGGACTTGATGGCCTCGCCTCCCAAATCAATCACCTCCTGATAGATAAAAGGTTTCTTTCCGTGGGGAAAGAAGACCTCGCTCAATGTGTGCAGTCTGCCGTAGATGGCGGTCAGGTCCCCCGGCCACATGTGCTTTGCAGCGTCCACCCTGAATCCGGCGACTCCGGCATCCACCAACGTATTCAGGTATCCGGCAATTTTATCCCTCACGTATTCTTGTCCCAGATCCAGATCCGCCAGTCCGGAAAGGCGGCAGTTCCTCACCTGTGATGGAAGTGGCATTGGTCAATACCATTTAAGAACCAGAAAAAAACAAGCTATAACAAGTGGGTGAGTGGAGTAAACATCTCGGGGGTAAAATTAACTAAAATTTATTTACAATTTTATATATTAAGAGAAAACATTTAGTAGGTAATAATAAGACAGAAACACAGCGCAGTCGTGCACCGGGAAAGAACCGACAGAACGTGTACTCTTTTTTTTAAACAAAGAAAGAGTTGCCGGGAGTTCGATGGCGTAGTTGGCAACGCGCTAATAGTTCAGTTTGCTACAATTGTTTTCAGGCCTTATAGTTTTATGACAAAGTTTGAGGCAGGTTTCCATCAGGTTTAATTCAACATATGTCGGAGCCGTGGTAGCCCAGTTGGAAGAGCAACGGCCGGAGGGTTACTAGTTCGAAACTAGAACCAGCCAAAGACTGTCGTGTACACGGGGGCTCAAATGTCCTCACGTTGGCATGGTGTGGAAGTTTGGAGAGTGGGGTGCCAGCTCAAGTGTTGTCATCGTCATCTGGCCATGGTTCAAAACTACGAGACGTTGCCCTTGATCTTTCCCTTCAGAATTGATCCCGGACCGTCGCCCGTTTAGTTCCAGTGCGACGTTAATTAACTACCTAACTACCTCAGCGTATAAGTTAACTAAATACACCGAACTAAAAATATCGAAGAATGATTTAAAATTCAGAATTTCCCTTTGAGGCAGTTCGTACAAAAATTGTTGAATTATGAAAATTTTAAAAGCTTAGCTCTGTCGCAATGAATTATTATCCATTATTTAGGAGATTTGAAAAGTGGTGTAATGCGATTCCGAGAAGACAGTCGACCTTTGGTCAGTTGAGAACACACACAAGGAAAAGTTGTGAAACCTTCTTATGAGACTGCCATACGCAAAATCAAGTATGTCGATCGCTGTGGCTGGTTTCCTTATGGCAACACGTTATCACTGCTGTCGCTTTCGGCACCGAACGATAAACTTAGAACCAGAATCCACGCTAAAGACGCCAATTATGGACGCGATTTCTTCACGCGTTTACCTCCAGTCCTCTAATTTAGCTGTATTGCGACTCCTAATTGAAGGCAGTCGACCTTGGTCAGTTTATTTTTGAAAAGGCGTGAAAGCTCGTCAGGAGAAGACTATCATAAGCAAAAGCATGAATGGAGGTCGCCGTGTATGGTTTTCGCCCGCCAAAAACCAGAATCTGCTCCAAAGAAGCCAGTTGTGGATGCGCTTTGTTTTGTTCCAACCTATACCTAATTAAACGAAAGGACTTTCAAAACCACGTGACTCGACTGTGAACTCGCAGGAGCCGTAGTATACTTGAACAATCATACACGTTTTCGCTGTATTTATTATTATTATGGAAAGATAAATACTTAATATCATGACAAATTACTGATCGCTGTTTGTTTCTTCAAGTAGGAAAACATAGGTGTCCTCCTAGATTTTTCAAAGCTGGCTCCATAGCCTTTATCTACCTTGGCTTTTACCCAGTGTTAATCCAAACCAACATTAGTTTCAAATAACTAAATAGTTTTTTACAAAACTGTATTTAGTTACTGTAGAAAACTGTTATATGAAACTATAACTACCGCGAGTAGCCTATTGGCTAAAGTTTAATAATTGCCTATGTCTATCGATGGCAGTGTCGTTAAGCATATCTCGTGCCTTATTTAAATCCAGTTATTCTGAATATGAGCATCGATATGCTTTCCTCCAAGTGAAATAAAATTTATCAGTTTTAAAATTAGCATTTGTGTTTCTTATTGGTGTTAATTCTTTTTTCCAGTGCATGGCAAAGGTGCACACTTCAGTTATGTTGCCATAATTAGCGTCCACATCAATTATATCCCATTCATAAGCGATTCGGTATTTTTTTACGTTTAAGCTTATTTTCGCGTTCGCTTACATTTTTCTTTCTGTCGTGATTTCGATCTGCTAGATTTCTTATTACCTTCTGGCATCGTACGGCTGAAATTCCATACGAGTGGTAAGCTCTTTCGTTCATTTCTAGCAATGCTTCATATCTCCATAGCTCAAATCAAGCGCATTTAAACGAAGTAGTAAAATTGGTTAATGAATCTACACATGCACTTCACTAACGCACGTGACCATTGATTGGATAATTATTGATTTTATTTCTGTCTAAATCCCTTCGCTGCCATTCACCAATACACAAATTATGTCGATTTCTGTGCCATGCACGTTAGTGAAGTGCATGTGTAGATACTCTATAACAAATTATTTGTTTTCTCTAAACTTAATTTTACTAAATACCTAATATAGTCCGGCTCACGCAAGTTGGCAGTCGAGTCACATGATTTTGAATGAGCCTATTCATTAAATTAGGCGATAGGTGTGGAAACAAAACAAAACTCTCTCTTCCACAAGTGGCATCTTTAACATCATGCTATTGCGCATGACAGCCTTCTCCTAACCACTTTAACGCTATTTCAAAATTCGACTGCCTTCTCGTCTGACCCACACTATACCAAACATTGTCTTGAGTCGACACTTCAAATTTGCCAAATGGGAAAAGTGGCGGTTTTCTTAGATAATATTTTGATGAAACTGCATATCTATGATAGTTTACGGTTTCCCACGACTCCCCTGGGAGCAGTGACAACAGTTAGAAAACCTCTATGTTAAGCCTCCAGTGGTTGTCTCGATGAGGCATCCCGTCAACCCTCTGGATACGGGACCGGCCGAGAGATTGTAGTTCCCTAGATAGGGCTGGTTCGGATTCTTTTAGACCTCAAACTCCTGAAGAATCGGCCGAAGCCCATTACGATTCTCTTCCTCTCTTTTCTGTGTAACAAAGATATCCGCGCGTGAATAGCCTTATCTCCGTTGAGAGGGATGTCGGGGTTCTCGACGGGGAGCCTTGCAAATCGTCTGTCGATTTTGTTCCCCTAAAAACGGCACCGAAGACAGCTTGCGGGTCCTTCGAGTGTTAATGACCATACGTATTGAAGTCACCGCAGCCCTTTCAGTTTACCCGGGAAGTATCTGTACCTTCTAGGCATACCCACGACCTGACAATAGAAACTGCAACATTGGGTGATAATGGGACGACACACATTCCCTCTCCTCCTGAGGGAAAGCATTGTGAAGGCCGGTTTCGGCCGTTTCAGTACGTTGCCTGTAAGGCCGCTCGGCCGGCTCCCGTAACCAAAGAAGGAAACAATATTCTGCCGCGTCGTATGTACAGGGTTAAAAAATCTGACCAGAATTGGATGGGCGAGGCACCACGTCATTAGAAGGAAACTGATCAGATCTTGATCTGGTCATCGTCAAAACATCGGCAATATCTTGACGGCGAGATGTCTCGTCGTTATCAAATTTGGTCAGATCTTGATGAACGAGGTAACTTAGTAAAATTGATAAAATCTTGATGGACGCGATGTCTCGTCGAAACCACTTGGAGGGTTAATGCAATAAATCGCAAAAGTATATAATGCAGGAAAGAGCTTCAACCAAACCTGGACTTTGTCGTTGTAGTTCTCGATATCGCCAGAGCCGGTGGGGCACTTGTTTCCGGTGTTGAAATGCTCGGGCCCGTAAGGCACGCCCTCGTATTTGGGGACCTTGGGGTCGAAGTAGCTGCCGGCAGTTCCGTGGCCTGCCCCGATGTCACCAGTCATGTGATTGATCACAGCGTCCACGTAGATCCTGCAACCAAAATATCGTCTCTTCACAACAAATTTTGACTCGAGAATCTCATAAATTATTCCAATTCTGATATCTAATTGGAGTGATTTGAATATATGTAAAGAAGTAATTTGCGAAATAACGAAAGAGGGAAAGCTTTTCAAATAGTCCAGGAAGGGAAAAACGTTTCGTACTTCAAAATTGAGTTGTTTTACAGTTTGTATAATTCGTATGAGTTGATATTGACTTTTTAAGGTTGAAGATAATTCAATTAGTTCTTGTACCATTTATGGTTTCGAACTAAAGCAGTTCAGGAGGGATAAATATTACAAATATGCAGATAATATTGGTAATGAAACAAATTGTTCCGAAAACGCATGAACATGTCTGAAGCACCTGGGGTATGATTTTCTCAATCCAAAATATTCCTCATGTTGAAGCCACTGATGGAAGCTAAACACGATTTCCCTGACGTTCATGAAGCAACCTTTCTGTGGCGCCATCTAGGAAGTACAATTTGAACTTGTTTTATTTTTCTTTGTGTAGAAAATGTTTTAAAACCATTTGGAAATTTAAATAAAATATTTTCCTGCATAAATAATGCGAGGATTGGAATTAAAAAAATTATGGAGTAATATTTCAATTTTCCAGAAGTTTTAAATAAGGATCTTAAGGAATTTTGCAGGGCCCTCGGGATAAATGATCCATTTGTGCACATGTACGAATCCCCATGGAAGTTTCGTTTTCATAGGAAAATTGAGATTTAATACAAAATCCATATGCTCGTTTGTTGCATAGTTCGTTGTCGGGTTACAGACAATATTATTTTTTCTCGTCTCTATTGAATGTTTCATTAGTGTTGTAATATCATGAGTGATATTTTGATACCTGGTGAAAATTTAGTAGACTTTTATGACAATTTTTGTACACTAATTATCCTACGAAGAATTACCGTTTCTAAACCAAAAAGAACTCTACATAATCTTTGAAACTTGAGGATAAAATCCCCGTACTGACATTTCTATCATCGCACGAGAGTTTTCCTAGGATGACTAGATGAACAGTGTGGGAAAAAATCGAACCATCCCTTTTACTTACGCATAGTAGGGCAAATTCAATCGCTGCATCCCCATTTGTAGTATATATTATGCTACGCTACAGCAGCATGTATATTACCTGACATTGGCGTTGTTGCATCTTCTGACCATCTCTTTGAACTCTGCTTCGGATCCGCTTCTGGTGTAGAGCTTGTAGCTGACGGGCTGGTAGCGCTCGAACCACGGTCGTTTCACGTTAGAGTTCCAGTACGGTTCGTACACAATGCCGTTCTCATTCGGAGGGGAGACCTGAAATGACAAATAGACCCGCATTAGAGGCATTTTCTGTCAAGTTAAATGTAGGTAACGGTAACATTTCTGCGGAGATACGGGGTTCGTGAACGTATTCCGAACGTGACGTCAGTTAGCTTATTTTTTTAATACGATTTCAACACTGCCAATAAAAATTGCAAACTGTAAATTGCGAATTGATTTCTGATCGTTGATTGGACAGCGCCAATTAGACTAAACACCAAACGTTACCAAAACAGCTATAAACTAGATTTTACGGTAACCCCGATATGTGCCATGCGAGAGCCATTTGGACAGCAGTAGTAAAATATTCGCAGACCGTCTGGTTTATTTGTACCGAAAATCCCGATCATAGACTATTCCACGGTAGTCCAGTTGGTGGAGTCCCGCATTAGCGACCGGAGGGTTGCGAGTTCAAAACTCGATCAGACCAAAGGCCATAGTATAATGTAGGGGCTGATGCACGTTAAATTTGTCGTGGCTTCAAATATCCTCACGTTATTTAGACGTTTGGAGAGTAGGGTGCCAGCTCAGGTGTTGACCTCGACCGACCTACCCTCTCATAGACAAAGAAATCGCGACGAATAGATTAAATTTTTGCAAGAAATCAAAAATGGAATCTATGGGGAAAATAGGATTGATGGACTGTGGGTTGGGGCCCATGTAGGAAAATTGTCGACCAAGAGAAAGTTGGTGATTAAAGATAGTACTCATTACAAAATTCCATATCCTTATTAATGAGTTTCAAAAACTCTAAAAAATAAAATAACCGATTGGGCAATTATGGGGAGCCGCCAACTCAGGCCTCAGAGTACAAATATGCATCGATATTTCAGTTATTTCTATTGTGCGGCTCTCGCGAGAACGCTGTCGACCTTGGGTCAGTTGATTTCTGAATAGGTGGGAAAGGTGGTCTTGGATAATGAGTGCAGAAAGAAGCATGTGCTGCGATCGCCACGAATGGTTTATCCCTCGCCAAGTTTGGAATCCAACGATAAAATCGGTGCCAGAAACAGTGCAAAAGACGCCAATTAAGGAAAGCATTTGTTTACGTTTCTATCAGTCTCGTAATTCAACTAATACAAAACCACGTGACCCAACCACCTTTACGCAGGAGTCGAACTACAGCCACTAATTTTATTTCGGTCCATTTATAACACACCAAATATATCTAATTTTGAATTAAAAGATACTCCCCCGCGGTCACTGTTGGAGCAACTATACTTGTGTTCAAAAGTAAGAGCATTTTCACTTTTGGGCGACTATCTCCAGAACTACTGGACATATTTTAATGAAATGAGTTATCTACATAGGTTGAAATAATATAAAAAATATAACCATACAACAGTTATCGTACACACGCATGATCGTGTGTAAGATTCATCAGCGCAGGAAGGGCTAAAACAGATGTTACAATATCGACACAAAAAATAAGGGGTATGGTCCTTTCACAACGTGAATTCATACTGAAAATGAGGCACTTTATGAGTTTATGAGTCCCTGTGGCAGTCGGTCCCTTTTCTCCAGCAACGCTGTTTTCAGTCTTGGATGGTTCTGGGAGGGGGCTCCCCAGTGCAAACGGAATTACAAATTTCTTAAATTTATTTTCTCTATCTTGTCTGCACCATTGGAAAACTTCTATTTCGTTTTAGCGGGACTTTGCTCTTATAACTTATTCTAAAAAGTGCTGTTAAATTGTAAAAAGAAGTTATTGTTTATAATGTGATTAGGGCTGTCTCCTTTTGATGTCTTTTTATCGACATTTCCTCATATGAAATTATTTGCTGTTTGTTTATTTTTTGAAGATTGTGTAACAGTGTATATTTTTACTTATATCCTGTATCATAATACAGGATAAGTACTTCCTGTATCATAATACAGGATATATCAGTAAAAATATACACTGTTACACAATCAGTGTGTGGAGTCCATTGAAGCCTTGCATCTAATTTAAACATCCCCATGTGGTTTCGCCGAGGTATCTCGTCCAAGATCTGGCCAATTTTGCTAATGACGAGATACCTTGTAGGTAGAGGATTAAAAAATTCTTCGGCAAATAAAATGAAAATCGATATAACTTGAAGCAAAAGCGATGATTTTTTTAAAATGTAAATCTGAGTGATACTTCAGTTTCTGTTTTAACGTCCTTCATTTCCACCGTATAGAACCAACCAGACTGCTGATGACCGATCTTTCAGCCTCAGACGATTTCTTTCTACGATTTATTAATGGCATTTGTCATGCGCAATGGTACCTTCAGCACAAACTCTTCTCTCCTAAGGTGGCTGGTATTAAATCTATGTAATATGCGGAGTTGGTACATGCGCATGGGCTACAATTATCACCCTGTTTTTTTCTTATTTTCCATAACAACATGGCGTTTCTTGAGTTTTACTCTATTAGAAAAGTTGAAAAAATTGAGTTTTACTCTATTGAGTTTACTCTATGGAATAAGAAGGCATGGATCGTTCCTCCGGTACACTCTTGCTATCGTTGGGGATCGTCCCTGAAGATCTCTTGCTCTCAATTGCGACAGACATATTCAGACAGCGCTCTCCCGCTTTTTCAGTGGCCATCTGAGGAGTCTTACATTTTGCTGTGGTCGCAAGATTCATCCTGTTTGCCTTAAATGCCAGGTCTTCCCAGTGCACATTCTTGAGTACCTGGAGTTGTCCCGAGACGACCTGTTTTCTGAATCTCTTTTGGTGTATGACTTTGTGCGGGTGAATGGACTTGTGAATTTGATCTAGCTGGAGCTAGACGTGAATATTAGCAACAACAATTCTTATTTTCCTACTGCTGTAAAAGACAACCTCAAGCAGAAGACAGTGCTTGGATCATCCACAAAGAGCTGCCAGGATTGGACTTGATTATGCTTTTTGGACTCCTTTTGAACAAAACTGAAATGATTTGTTATGTAGCTCTTTTTTAGGCTAAAAATGGTATGTTGTGCAACAGTACATTTACACAATGATCTTTTCAAAGTGAACTGCAAAAACGAATATGTTTCATACATCGTCGGGTTACTGCAAAAACGATAACTCCCCTTTTTTAAAGTTAAGTACACTTTTCACATATATAATATTATGCTGTAAACTATTTCTGCCACGCATATACTTGATGGTTTATCTCACAGTGTTTTGTCTCTTGTTTTCGCAGAACATGCTGCACACAATATATGTGAAAGTGTACTTAACTCCATTTTTTCTTTTTTGAGTTATCTTGTTTTTGTAATGACCCGACGATATATCCCTCATTTGAAAATTTTTTTTATTATAATTATTAACCAAACAATAATTCATAAGATCTGAGATTTTTATTTATAAAGGAACCTAAGGATTTTTTAAAGGAACCCACGGAAAAATTGTAGCTCGTCAAGATGACCTGCAGATAGATTTGGCTTGTCAAGGCCTGTTGTAATTTATACTCGGAAACACGATTTTATTCGTCATTACCAGTGTCAGGAAAACATGAAAGTTTCACTCGCCATTCCCTTATACATCATTTCAACCTATCACATAAATGTGTTTTTAATAATGTAGGTTTATTTTATGTCGCTACTGAGGACACGACACGACTTAGCACGGGAGCAATTTTGAATTTACGGTGATAGTTTTTTAACCGAGGTCTTCAAAGATTTCCTTGCGACGTCAACACGAAAAATTGCGTTCTGATGCGACACGCGAAGGGGCCACATAAAGTTGTCTGAGAAAAACATTCTAACATGTTCGTTTTTCAGCAATACACTGCCACGTTTTTTTACTCCAAATTAGGTAACTACAGTTTACAGGAAATTGCTTCTTTCATGCTTGCGAGCACCTCATCTTTTTAATTCAATTTAGTCTTTAAACAGTACCGGTTGTCTTGCAACTAAAATTCTCACATGGCACTCAAAATACTTTTGGCGATTTAATTAGCCATTGGAAAGCAACTAAGTGGGCTGTCGTCGGAGCAAATATATCTTGGAAGAGTCAAGACGCTTTGGCGGTTGGTTAGTTGGTTATTCGAGTTTTGTGGCGCAAGGTTAAAGTAGTGCAATCTGTGCCAAACTCCAGATAAAATAGTAGAAGGCAATCAACTTAAAAATCACATTAAAGTGGTATTTTTTGTTACTGTTAAAATTTTAACTAGTGGTCCTTGATAAAAAATATAAATAAATTTTTAAATGTCATAATGGATATAACATGTAACAAATAATGAGGTGTAAACTCTGCCTGGTAAAATTGACAAAGGATAGAATTAAGAACGTTTTTCCGCAACTTTAGAAAAGTGCTTGAGAAAAAACACGTTGATCAATAGCATGATTAAAGATGTATCAAAATTTAAACTTGATGAACGGAACAGGTAGGAAACATATTCAGTAAAAACGTGTCAACAGTAAAAATCTATGTAGTAAAAAAAGTACAGTGGACTCCCTCTTATACAGACCTCCACTTTAACCGGCCGCTACTGACCAATTATGTACTGTAAATACAGTAGCCTACAGTAATATGTGTTTAGTTTTTTACAACAAAGGAGAAAAGTTCTTCCAGGTTAAGTTTTCTTAAGTATACATATAATATTACAATAAATTAGGCTATATACTTAGTTTTATTATAATAAAAACAATTTCGGGAGTGTATTTTAATGCTATTAAGGGAACGAGACGGTTTAAACGGCCAAATCGTTATCCGGTCTGGGTCCCGGTCCCGAAGTGGCCGGTTAAGAGGAAGTTCACTGTATATAGTTTAAAAATTTAATGGAGAATAGGAACGAAAAAAGTTTTCATGGCGATTTTCACCGATCAAATCCTGCAAATTGAAAATAGTGGTTCTAAAAAATTTTAAGCGATGTTGGTTACAAGCAAGGCAAATGGGGATTAAAATGTGATGAAAGGAGTATGGAACAGCACAAGTAGCACATGAAGAGTAAAGCGCGTATGACGTTTTGGTGGAAAAGAAACAGCGATGCATGGAACTGACTTATAAGGTTGCCTCAAGATAAGAATAACATTTGTTTTTCCTTTCAATCCAAGTTGTATTCCTCCAGTGCGACGTTAATTAAATACCTACCTACCTTTAATTCCAATCCCGCCATCCCCAGTTATCGATGGTACTCTACTGCTATGTATATTATACATAGTTTTAGGTAAGTTATCCCGATCGCCCCTTGATCGAATCTGAACCCTCCAAGTGGTTTCGACGAGATATCTCGTCTATCAAGATCTGACCAATTTCCAAATGACGAGATACATCGTCATCAAGATATTGATGATTTTTTTTATGATGACGAGATCAAGACCTGGTCAGTTTTCTTCTAATGACGAGATATCTCGTCCATCAAGATCTGGTCAGTTTTGCTTATGGCAACATACCCCGTCGATACAACCATCAGGGGGTTAAGTCGTATGGATAGGTTGGACGGTTTGTTTATGAATGAATCAGGAATAAACAACATGCTTTTTGACTTCGATCCTTTAACCTTAGTTATGGTTTGGGTTTTGGGGGTTTCATGGCGCAAAGGCCAAGTTGCGCCAAATTTAGTTTGGTACTTTAAATTTATGTCGCACTGCAACAACACAATAGGCTATTGGCGACTGTCCGGGATCAATCTCGAAGGAACAGATCCGAGGACACCTCGTCATTTTGAACCACAGTCAGACGACAAAATCAACACCTGAGATCGCCAAACATCCATACCACGCCAACGTGAGGATATTGGAGGCCACGACAGATTTAATGTGCACCAGCCCCCTCCCCACGCGCACGTCGTTCTTTGGTTTGATAAAGTTCCGAACTAGGAACCCTCCGGTTGTTACCGCGACGAGAACAAGACAATGTCAAGTAAATGGACATCCACATCCAAAGAAAGTTTTACTGACACAGAAGTGGGGAAATACACCTAGGGTGGAATCTAACGGAGGCCCCAACTCAGTTGTGTCAAAGATTCATAAAACTGATATTTGTGTTTTTATTTTCATAAGCAACGACGCTGATATTATTTAAGATGGTGAGACATTCTGATGGCAAGGAGCATTCTAGGACGGACATTCAGAGTCCCACCCAGAGGGAGACGATTGAGACCTGAGTCCCCACCGAAAGAATGATTTCTGATTTTTAAATATCTCTACGAATAAAATATTACAAATGCATAAAATACTTTTTATATTCTTCAAATAAATCTTATTAAATAGCATTCATGATTCAATATCATAGTTTAACGATCTACGAAGAATGAATCAATGATTATGGACATAGTTTTTCTGTTCTGTCTCAAACGTCTCATGTATTCACAATCCTTCATTAGCGATACAAAAGCAAAATGAGAATTTTCAGAAAGGTTTAAATTTTTGCTTTCTACGCCACTGGCGTTCCGCCTCTTAAAAATATCTTTTACTAAATTTCTGTTGTGCAAAATGCATTCATAGATAACATTAAGAGGGTCTCAGTAACAAGTAACGGATTTCCAACGTTAAAAGCAGTTATAAGAGTATGAAAATTAGTTGAATTGAATGTTCAACGTTATTTCAACATTGAAAATACTTTGAAAAATATTTGCAGCTTAAACGATGCATAAAATAGAAGGTTTAAATATTGTTAAACCTTCAACCTTGAAGATAACAGTTTTTGAACGTTGAACATTTGTTGAAAAGACGTTTAAAATTGTTCGAACAGCTGACATTTAATGACAACATAGTGATGAAAAGTTGAATCTTCAACGCGGGGAATTCATTGATGCTCTAGCGTTGAATAAACTTTGAAGGACAGTTGAACCTTCAACGTTCAACATTTGGTGAATATACTTGGAAAATTAGGTGAAAATATGACATTGTATAAACGTTAGAGAAAAGTTGGATTTTCAACGTAGAAAAATAAGTTGAAGAGCAAACATTGTATAAACATTCAACGATGGTTAAATCTTTAATGTGGAAACAAGTTGAATGGACAAACACTGAAATGTGCAAAAGGGAACTAAAATCACCCGAAAGCCGTTAAACCATATCTTTTTATACTTCGAAACTGGTTAAAAGAGATGTTCAAACACCGCCTAAAAGAAAGGCTTGCCGATGCTACCAATCTTGGAAATGCCTTCTTTCCTCCAGTGAAATCATCCCAGACTCCAAGGAAGGCTTCAGTTGCTGAGTTTCATTTCCTGACTGGGCATGACTATCTGCGTGTACAATTTAATTGTAATATTTTTCACTCTTTTGACTGTATTTTATGTAACAGTAGACAGCCTATGACGGCTCAACACTTAGACACGTGAACTGCACTTAAGAATTTTAGTAATAGAGTACAGAAGTATTGGGATGTCAGATGGCGAATGGCGTAAAGTCAAGTGCCTGGCGTTTGTTCCATTTACACTGAAGCGGACTGATAATTCATGATTGATTGGGTAGGTAGGTATTTAATTAACGTCGCACTGGAGCAAAACAACGGGCTATTTGTGACGGTCCGGGATCAAACCCGAAGAGAAAGATCCGAGGACAACACCCGTAATTTTGAACCATGGTCAGATGATGAAGTCACACCTGAGCTGGCACCACCCCCCTCTCCAGACTTCCACATCACGCCAACGTGAGGACATTTGAGGCCACGAGAGATTTAACGTGTACCAGCCCTCTTTGTACACGGCGGTCTTTGATTGGATTCGAGCTCGTAATCCTCCGCTTGCTAATTCGTTACTCTTACAACCAGACTACCGCGGCCCCATGAATGATTGGGATAATGCATTGAGCGTGGAGGATAGTTTCGACAGTTTACAATTGAAACAAGGGTCATTCCTCGGGTGTTAGCAATTCGCGTGCAAATCTCAACAGGTCACTTCAATCTTCTAAGAAACAATTGAATTTCTAAAAGACCGCTTTTCGTAAACACGCATTCAGAAGTAATTTTGGATGCTAGTCTTCTTTCGGTTCCCAAAATGCCGTCGTGTTAAACGAGCATCGCGTTTAATTACTTTTTTCCGACTACTGACGTATATTTTACCCGAGTGATTTTCAAAACTTTGATTTTCTCTGATATAAGCATGTATTTTTTGTAACTTTTAAATGACAAAATCACTTCGGAAAGGATAGTCGAGACCCCGTGGGCCTTTCCCTGAACACATCTCTACCCTTGAGTGATTTTTATATATTCTAATTTAAAGTACAAAATATACAGACTTGTAAGTTCTTTTATTACAATCGTAAAAAGAACCAACAAGGATTGAATACCAGTCGAAGGAACACTTTCCTATAGTATTGACTAATAAATAACGAATAAGTTAATAATATCGGAAAATTTGTTGCTAGTCATGTTTATTTAAAGTTGAAGACATAATACGCCTGTCTTTCGGTCGACCCTATTTTTCTGACTACGTGCACGCCCAGCACTCTATTCAGGAACGACCCTGGTGGCTGATTTTATTAGCAGGTGGTTATGAAGGAAGACGTATTTAAAAAATATTTGTCAATATTTCAAAGTATTCTTCGCTGCAAGAAATCCCAAACTTTGCCGTCCTTAAATTTCGCAGTGGGCTGCAGCTAGGGTTACCAGAACTTAAGAAATGAAAGTTCCGAGAAACTCAATTATAATTCCTTATTTCAGGGAAAGTTCGAACAAAAACCTCAATTGATGGAGTATTAATAAAAATTCTTTTTCATTAAAACGGTCAAATTTGCATTGTTACAAACAAGAAACACAAGCATTATAAAAAAGACCTATTAAATAAAAAAAATCTGACTTGACGCTTACCATTCTACTAACACCGTAAACAACCGACACATTTTTTGGACACAAAGCTACTCAGCATTTGGATTGAATTGATTTCTCCAAAAAATCCATACAATTTGTAATTCCCAGCGGATGGTTGGTTGGTTTTGGGGGTTTTATGGCGCAAGGGCCATATTTGGCCATGTTGCGCACAAGACAAACGATATCAAGTAATAGCTATGAAAGCTTTACTGACACAGAAGAAAGAAATACGCCCATGAAGGAATGCATCTGACAGGAACCGAACCTGCGCCGGCTACAATAATTTCCGGCGGAATCCGGACAGCGCCGGACAAAATTCCGGCCTTGTCCAGACGTCTGGTAATCAGAACTGCTGCCTCCTCCAAAAACAGCACTGCCCTTTTTCAAAATGATTCCTTTAATCTATATATATAAAGCAGATTTGGCATCTGTCTGTTCTTTATACAAATCTATACCGTTTAACCAATCGATATATTTATTCTTTGGAAACCTGCGGGTAACATAGGCTAAAAATTAACCTCCGTTCTATTTGTCTTGGGTATGCAGAAGGGGCTAAAACCACTATTTTAAATTCCCATAGGAATAACATTAAGTATTTTTACAATCGATGTTAGACTACACTAAATTTGGTGCATTCATTCTTTAGGATTCTGCCGGACACATAGGCTATATATTAACCCCATTCGATTTGTTCTGGTCTGCAGAGAGGAGGCTAAAAGCAATCCGAAATTCCTATTGAGTCCAATATTGAGTATTTTTACGATCGCTGTCAGACCAATTCGCGCCAAATTTGGTGTATTCATTCTTTAGAATCCTACTGAAAACATTCGCTATAAATTAACCCCTATCGGATTTGTCCTGGATCTGCAGAGGGGACTACAAACAATTCGAAATCCCCATAGGAATAACATTGAATATTTATACGATCATTGTCAGATCAATTCACTCCAAATTTAGTACATTCAATCTTTAGAATCCTGTAGGAAACATAAGCTATATATCAATCCCCGTTCCATTTTTCCTGGGTCTGTAGAGGGGGCTAAACACACTTTGATATCCCCATAGGAATTGATGGAAAAAAGATGAATTACAAACAATTCAACTCGAGCAAAGCCGGGTAATTCAGCTAGTCAGTTATATTTCAATGAAATATGTCATTACTAACCTGTACTCCACCATAGCCATAAGGTCCCAAGAAGTTCTCACACTCCTCGGCTATGTCGTTCCACCTCCACTCGAACAAGTGGACGATGGTCGTCCGGTCCCCGTCCATATTCGGCTCATGGTGAGAACAAAACACAACATTTGTCGAGCCAACTAACAAAGTCAGAACAAGAGAGAACGGAATGAACGCCATGTTGTCAATCCGGTAGAATGGTGTACGGTTTGTTTGAAAATCCACCATTTAAATACATTCGCCCTGACGGAAGTGACGTTCGAGTCGATTGTTGATTGAAATGTAGCGATTTCGCGTGGATTTGTTATGATTTGGGAACTTCGGTGAGTTCGATATTGTGTAGCGATCGTCTTTCACAAGGTCAAGATGTCAAGTGCTAAAATTAGTTCCTTGTGATTGGCGAAGAAAGTATTTCCCAACCCTTTAACGTTTTTTTGGTGAAGGAATTCTGTGATTATAAAAATGAGGGCAATTTTATTTCGGCGTTATTTTGTTTTAATTTTGCACTCGTTCGAGATAGCGAAAGGGCTGATTGCGGTGGAACGAAAAAATGAGATAATTTAAGTCTCCAAATATGCTTGTTTTCACACGAGTTTTTGGACATCTGTGATTGCTAACTTAAAGGGTGGTAACAAATCCATTTGAAATGATAAGATTATGCCTTGTATATTGTAAAAGATAGCAGTGATAGATAAAAAAATATTCTATGATTTGACGTAACACCCTTAGTTCACGAAAAAACAAATGTCAAGGCTAGTAAATTCGCCAATATCTACACATGCATAGCAAGAGTTTTAGTAAAGCATTTTAAGTACGAGTAAATGTAGACAAAGGATTCAAGACAACTTTAGAATTTCATCACAATTAATTAATATATTTTCCAAAAAATACTAATTTCTAAAATCGTCGGTAAAGAGCAGAAACCCATTAACTGACAACTCTTTGGAGACACTAAATGTTCATTTTCATGAGAAATTCATTGTCTGTCGTAATTAGAAAAATATAACACTGTCAATATACTTAATTTTTATTTTTTGACATAAAAACTAAACATTTGTCTAAACAAATGTGCTGTAAAATTTCTTTTTTATCAAGTCAGTTTCAGCTCTGAGCCGAAGATTAGTCCAATTGATGAGCCTTTTATGGCTCATTAAATTGGACATTTTTGGCGCAACTTACAACTAGACTTCGCCAAGAAAGCTTTTCCCATAACCCTCTGAGGTTCACATGCGTATGCTCATGAACACTTTCCTGCAATGACTTCTAATCAGTTTTGACCTTCTTGACCAGTGGAATCTTGGGATATTTCAACCAATAGATGTGGGTTTTTTGTCCTGTGTCGCGGGGTAAAAGCAATATTATACTATTTGGAAATCTCGATACACTCGGAGGGTTAATTGAAGAATTATAGGTAGGTAGTTGAATTGACGTCGCACTGGAGCAACACAACGGGCTATTTGCGACCGTCCGGGATCAATCCGCAAGGGAAAGATCCGAGGACACCTCGTCATTTTAAACCACGGTCAGATGACGAGGTCACATCTGAGTTGGCACCACTCTCTCCAAACTTCTATACCACGTCCATGTGAGGACATTTGAGGCCACGACGCATTTAACATGCACCAGCCCGCACGTACAAGACGGTTTTTGATTGGAATTTCGAACTCGCAGGTTGCAAATCCGCTATTCTACCAACTGGGCTACCGTGGCCCTGTAAGAACAGCTACTTCACTCTTCATTTTCACTGTTTAAGTCTTCATTATTCTAGGTCTGTTTGTGGCCAAATATGGCCCTTGCACCATAAAACTCAAACCAACCAACTAGGTCAGTTTCGAATACAAATCCATTGGGGACAGGTGGAGACATTGAAAAATATATTCGAAGGTGCTTTGATACTTGTCTTTTCATTTTTTAAAGAAATTTGAAGATAAATTTTTATGTACGATGGGAGCTTTATTTGAGACTTTACTCTGGGTAAAGATATGGGGTTTCTTTCTATCATTGGTGTTAAAAAAACTATTTTGGCAATATGAGTAACCAATTTTTAAGGTTCATCTAGATTTCGCTTAACTTCAATTTCCTATTGCACGAGGCTCAGGTGTTGCCTCGTCATAGGACCGTGGTTCAAAATTACATAGTGTTGTCCTTTCCCTTTGGGATTGATCCCGGACCGTCGCCAAAAACCCGTTGTGTTGCTCCAGTGCGACATTAATTAAAAATACCCTTCTATCTTGTAAAAAATAATCATTTGCACTCTTTCGGAATAAAACAATTATCCTTTCGCGGAACTTTTAAGTTAGCGTGATACAAAATTTTCAAGTTCATAGTAGCATTTAGATAAAAGCATGGACTGAAAGCTGGGCAGCATGCCCATATTTGGTCATACCACGCCAGACACAAGACATGCAATATCAAGTAATAGACAGACACATAATGAAAGTTTTTACTGACACAGAAGAGAGAAATAGACCCAGGGAGGAATGCACCTGACAGGAACCGAACCTACGCCGCCTACAACTCGAAGGTTGGTAGCGCAGTGGGCATACCCACTGAGCCACGACGGCCCCTATTTTTACTCGGAAATCCTAACCAAATTGCAGAACTAAGTCACCCCTAACCAACTGTATCCTCTATAATTTTAGGTGTGTCAATGAAAGTTTAATTGAATATATATATTTTTTAAATAATTATCTTTATCTGCAGAGCACATTTCTAATAGTTGAAATGTTAGGAATTACCGAAAAAACGTTTGAAATAAAGTGGTGGTTGATAAGTTTATCTTGCATTATAAAACACAATTTTTTAGGTGGTATTACAAGAAAGTAATTGAACAAGAAAATTATGTAACATTCATCCAACTTTAGAACAGATGTTATTTCGCTTTTATGGGCCTAATGTTTACGTGTTTTTATGAAAAATAATAATTGTATTAGTTTGTTTAGCAATTTCCATATTTTATAGCAATTTTAGCTGTCTTTAACATATTATTTGCTGATTCCATGCATAATGGCAATACGATTGATTTATTACTCTTAATTTTTGATATATCAGAGGTAGACAGGTAGGTAGGTAGGTATTTGAATTAATGTCACACTGAAGCAATACAACGGGCTATTGGTGACGTGTCCGAGATCAATCCCAAAGGGAAAGTTCGATCAGAGGTAGACAGATATTTTGGTTCTAGAAAAATGTAAATTTTTGCCAATTCTCCAAAAGAGCATCACATTCAACACATTTCTTATTTCCAATTCAATTTTGTTCAAATGTCATTTATTCCTAGGATAAATCTTGAGTAATTTAATTGCACAGAAAAGGTTTAATCATTTCGTGAACTTGAAAAATTGGAGAAAATTACACAATAGGAAACTAAAATAAAGCGATTTTTTTAGCATGAATGCAGGACAAATCCATAAATTCTAAAAATATCGAAAAATTTTGTGAGCTTTCAGTTAAGTATCTGGAAGTCTTTCTAGCGAAGAACTTTCATATTACCACATTTATAATAGAAGACTAAATAATATATCAGTAGTTCTTATAGCTAAGGATAAAACTGTTTAACTTAAACTTTCTATTTTATGTTTTTATAAGGCTGTGTACATAATTTAATAAATTTACTGAATATAAACAAGGATTATATATATTCAAAACTTACTATAAACACACATTTTATATCTCTAACCACATTATCAATATTTCGTTAGTCTTCCCGTTGTACACGCTTCCCAACATAGGAAATGCATCAGGAAACAGACAAAGGAAATGCCTGCACACATGAAATCAACATGTAAATTGTTTTCCTAGCAACTGTATAAAACATCAAACAATTTGTTTTTTAAATGTTTCCTGCATCCATACGCAAACTTTTCAATTTTGTAATTTGATTTTAGAATTTGTGCTGGTTTTGAAAACTTGAAAGTCTACAGTTGAAATTGTATTATAAGGCTTAAAAATAATTATTTTGGCATAGAGAAATGAGTTTATCCTGTAGAATATAAAAAACTCTGAAAATAAAGACTAATAAAGATTTAAAACAGAAAAAGTTCGTCAATGGCCATTTCACTGGAACAAGCTGTCAACTATCAGGATGGATTAACAGGCTGTTTTGAAGATTTCTCGTTTTTTACTATCAATTTAACCAAAGTTTTAATCAGTTTACCCTGTATTATAAAACAATTTTTTAATGTATAACTATCGCTACAATTTGTAGCAGTTAAGAGATACACATCATACTGAAATTGAATATATTTACGATATTGGGGTATCATTTTAGTTACTTATTCAATTTAACTTTTTAATTACAGTAGTGCCTTGGTTAACAACGGCCTCAGATTAGGACGTACTTGGATAACGACGCGAGTGGCTGTAAGAAAAATCTCTTGGTTAACGACTCTTGATTAAGAGAACCCCAATCCGATCTAAAAACCGGAATTTTAAGATCGCACACACGCGGGAAGATCAGGATTTTAACTTGGAAGTAGACGATGTTGAAGAATTATTGGAGATGGATGACTGACTACTGACGAGCTAAAAGAGCAGCAATGTGAAGAAAAAGAAATTTCATCTGAAGATGAGGATGGAGAAAGAACAAATTACGACTGCTGAAATCAAAAATGTTTTGGCAAAGTGGAAGTTCAAAATGTTGCTATGAAATGGGATCCAAACAAATCTGAGATTATTAGAACTGCAGATCTATTTAATGAAAAGTCCATGCAGTTTTTCAGACACATTTTAAAAAAGAGGCAGAAGCAAACCCTAGGCATGTTTTTTACAGGTCCATTTGTCAAAAAACTCCGAAGTGAGTCCAATTATCCTTCTGGTGGAGATTGAGAGTTAAAAACTATTTTCATCAACAATTCATTTTATTAATGTTAATTTTTTGTAGCAAATTTAATAAATGAATGATATTTACCATATTTTTAGGACATTTTAAATGAGTTTTATCTGTATTTTTAATATGTACTATGGTTGTGGGGAGAAGCCGGAACAAATTAACCAATTTCCAATTAAATGTTATGGGGAATCGCGCCTTGGATAACGACGGTTTTGGTTAATGACAGTAATCTTGGAACGTATTACCGTCCATAACCAAGGCACCACTGTATTTGATGTCATCCCTAAGTACCTATTTAGGTTGGTTAGGTCAGATTTTATTGCACAAGGGGCCATATTTGTCTAAGCTGTGCCAAAACAAGTTTTACTGACAGAAATACACCAAGGGAGGAATAGAACCTGAGCCATTTAAAACTAGCAAGTTGCTAGCAGTGGGAAAACTCACTGTGAGCCACAGTACTCATTTAGATTTAAGTGTTAAAATGTAAAATTGAATAACACTTAAAGACACTAGGTGTGATAGTTTAAATATTATTTCTTAAATTTTAAGTTTTACTTCACACAAAAAATGATCCAACAGAATTATAAAATTTCTAATTTATTGCTATAACATTTCATTTTTAGCTAATATAAGCTACACCAGCAAAATATTTACTTACAAACAGAATATTCAAAACTTTGTTCTTTATATCAGGTTTATAAACACCAATAGAAAGCTTGGAGATAACTGATTATGCTTTGAAAAGGTATTCACCAGTTTAGCATAAAAAGAACCCCAATACATTTGATGTAAACACCCAACTGTAGATGTACATAGGTCATCATATAAGCTAGGGTTACCATAATCTATGTTCGACTGAAATTGTCCTGGTTTGAATGGCGCGTCCCAGGATCCCAGTCAGAAGAAAACAGAAATTTTCCTGATCCATCTAAACTGCAGAAAAGCCTTGTAGCAGTGGTTCTCAAACCACAACCCAGTAAATTTTTTATAAGAGGGCCCTGTCTCAACAAATTAACTCGTAAATTTTTAATTTAACTTTCCAAATTTTTTAAAAGTTCATACATTAAACTAAGATGAGTATTAATATTAATTATGGTATAATCCTAAAGGGTATTAGTACATTTATATTTTCTGTGCTATATGTTGACAAGCGAAAAAGTACATTTAAATTAGTTATCAATCACTGGACTAATGAAATCTTGTAACACATTGTAGTTTCCTTGGGCCAACATCATTAAGTTAATTTGGGCTGATTTATTTTGACATACCTTCTTGACAACAAAAATTTATATTTGCTGCATCACAAACACTTTAAATTAATACCAGGGACTGGTACAGGGCCTCAGCTCAGCAGGTGAGAAACCTTATAAGCCTTTTACACAGAAGCTTGTGCTGGAGGTAGTTTGAATGAAAACAGTAATATTGCTTGATCCAAAAATGAAATATCTGCAGAAAAATTAATTCTGCTAGAGGATTCAAAGACTTTCGGCACTCAATCGGTATGTGGGAAATCAAAAACTTCAATTATTGTGTTCTTCAACATTCATCACTGAAATTTAGCCAAGTTACAAAGTGCATTTTCTCCCTATCAAGCATTTGGCTTATGTTTAAACGTTCACAGTGATGAACAATGTTTGATAGGGGGACCAACTTTCGGCCATGAACTTAAGACTTGCGACAAATTTTGCACATTTTTAGCAGAAAGAAATGTTCATGGAATGGATATTAAACAAAACAATTTACTTTATTTTTACATACAAGTCGCAATATATAATAAAAAGTTGCATATTTCTTAGTTCGAACTTTTTGTATTTGTCCACCAAACTAAGCATTTTTTTATCTTGTGCAAATTTCAAAATCTTTTTACAATTTAGTCAATTAATTGCAACCCTTAGCTCTGCTTTAATTAGTTCTAAGCTGTTTCGATTTCTCTAATCAGTCCATTTATTGCTCATCAATGAAATAGCTTTCACTATGGATAGGAGATGCTTAAAACAATGCCTAAGATCTTAAGATTTGGCACATCAATTTATTTCTTAAATCACTGAAAATGTTGAACTAACTGTTCTATATTTCCTGTTTAAAATCCGGAAACATATATTCCACTATCGATTAGTATATGCCAGGGGTGGTCAACGCGGAGCTTTCTAGGGTCTTAAGTGCCGGCCATTTGACTGAATCCAAATTTTGCAGAACGAATGTCCTTATTATTATTTATACATTTTTGTTCGTATTTTATATGTATATTTATTTTTAAAATTAATGATCCAATTCAACGATTTATACGATACTAGCAGATCCAATATTCATTGATCCAATTAAAATATGGAAAAAATGCTGTACAATATGCCAGAAAAATGCTTTCTTACTTTTCAACGAAATCAAGACGCCCGTGAGGTCACAATACGAATAGTCATCAAGAGGATCAGATCAACTGAAACTGTGGATTTCATGCCAAATATTCAAATGCTTTCCAACAAAAAGCAGACACAACAAAGTCATTAAAAGGTTAGTTAACTTTAAAATTAACAAATAGTTTTCACATGTTAAGTTATTAAGTATCTAGTAGTTAGATTTTTATAAAACAATATATATTTTTAAGTATGTTCAATTGATGTTTCTCTAATGCGGCCTTATTTGATAATAGCTAAATTAATGCGGCCTTATTTGATAACAGCTAAATTAATGCGGCCTTTCAATATGGAAAGGTTCCCCACCTCTGGTATATGCTGTCAATAACGGTAGTTTAAATGAGAATGTATTTGATAAGAATATTTCATTTAATTTTCTCAATCTTGATTGTTAATGAAATATGCAGCAGAAATAGAATAGGGAGTTGTGAGGATCAATAAAAATTAGCTCTAATATAGGAGAGATGGTCACTTTAATGTCTGATTTGGTCTAAAGAGAAAATGTGTGGCCAAATCAAGATTTAATGTATAGCAAAAAGGTTTACAAGATATTAGTTTTAATTCTACGAAAAAATGCAGAACAATCTATTGAAAACAAGGTTGGATCTGGTGAAAAATAAAATGCTTTCAAATAAATATTCAACTTTATGAAATTATATAATAATTTGTACAGTTAATCTAGTTTGAAAACTTGTTTTTATTAATCTGTATTACATTTGTCTGATTTAAATTGGTGTGACTTGAGTTTTTCATAAAATAATACATTTTAAATAATACACAAAAGTGTTATTTTGAGATCATTTCAGAAAAAGGGTTATTTTGAAGCTCCGAGAATCATAGAACTACAAAGGCTACAACACTGTCTGATTCCGATTTGTACAAATTAGTATCACAAGTGTTTAAACTAAAATATGGTAACCCTAATATGAACTAACTTTTATTTTCAAAAGTACATAAATAAGCAGATATTTTCATTTTTCCAAAAAATTAAATGCCATCTACATTGGTATTTGGTTTTCATGCATGAAGGAGTAATTAGATATGTTAATTATTTATATTAAACTTTTTTTCCTATGAACAATACAGGATATAAATCATTTGTTCGTTTTTTAAGTGATATTATAATTTTCATAAAAATGATTTAATTCAATTTCGTTGAGACATTGCATTGCAGTATAGAAATCATATTGCACATGAAGCTCTTAAATTCAAATATTTGAAAATGCAAAGAAAAAGAACCTACTTTCATAAATAAAAGCAGTGTGTTTCAAAGAAATTGGTTTGTATACAGCTACTGAAACACAGCAACAAAAAGTAAGAAATTATTGCCAAGTGCAGCCCTTTTGTTTTGTAAAAGAAATCTAAAAACATTGATTGGATCTGTACAAAAAATAAATAACATCTTAAAATAACAAAAATATTTAACAAAAACACAAAAAGTTTAGTCCAATTTTCGAAAATAAGTTAATGTGATGTACACAATGCAAATTTTTCTTTGGAATATCTAGAGGATTTACATTTTTTATATGTACAGCTTTATACAGGAAGCATTCGGCTAGAAGTTCTGGTGACCATTGATGTGCAAATTCTAGTGAAGAACTTTAAACCAGTTTGACCACCAGGAATGTAACTGATAACATACCTGAAAAAAATTATAGATAATAATATGAACAGAAAAGGAAAAAGAAATGATAGACAAAATAAAAGAACTAGCAGATCTGTGCAGAATACCAGCACTTAACTCTTTGAGGCAAGCAATTTTAAAGAAAAGACAAGTTGCAGAATTGTTTATTCACTTATTCAGCTTCAAAATTAGCATAAAGCATCAAATAACATGTATTTTTTATTATATGAGTAAAACGATTTATTCTCTCATAAATGCCCTGGTTTCTCTTCAGAATCGTGCTAATCTTTCGCCTTTATTCACTCATAATAAATTTTTACGAAAAAAAATTTACCGTTATGAAAGACGAAAATTCACTACACCACACAATTCACCAACCTTAATCACAGCAGTGTCAAAAACTTACTAATGCATAAATTTTTGCTTTCAGTTATTTACACATTTAGCGTTAGTTCATAGCATTGCCAACTCAATGAAAAACTTTAAATAAAACATTAAACTGTATGACTATGCGTAATTTTCAACTTTTTGAGGTGGGTTAAAAAATATCCCACCATGCATAGAAAGCTAAGCAAAAAAGGTGGGACAGTTTTTAACCCACCTAACCCCAAAGAGTTAATAGCTTATATCGATTAATGCAGTACCTTGCTCACATTTCACACCTTAAAACCATTTATAATGAATTTTAGCACTGATAATAAAATTGATCAAAAATTTCTAAAGCAGCACTTGGTGCACTTCATGTTAAATCTTATTTCCAATAAAAAGGGCATGCAAGAACTGCACACCTGTCATGTTCTCACAATTAGCTTCTGAATGTCGACTTTGGTTGCATCCCATTCACTTGTTTAAAGATTCAGCATTTTTTGATGTTTGAGCATATTTCCATGTCCACTTGCATATTGTTTTGGGCTGAGTGCTATCTTCCAGATTTCTTATTGCCTTCTGTAATAAGGCTGCTGAAGAATTTCGAGCTCTTTCGTGTTGATTTGGCTATATTATGAGCACCATAAAAATCAAGTATATTTAAATTAAAGGATAAAATTAGCTCATGAATCCTATAGAAGTTGATTTTGTATTGTTTATCCGTTTGTTGCCATTTGCCAATATATAAGTAATATTGATTTCTGTGCCTCTTACATAAGCAAAATAGAGATAATAGTCATACTTTGGCTGGCTAGTTGGGTTTTATGTCACAATAGCCATATTTGGCCATGCTGTGCCAAACACAAGACATATAACATCAAGAAGGTGGTGTAATTCAAAAATACCTAATTTTACAAGCAAGTAGAAAATCTTTGAGCAAAAACTTCAAATTTGTAGTATTTGTTCGTATCATTACTCAGAATGTGTAGAGCATATTTCCTGATTTGATTTACATGGCTTGTTTGGGTTTAACAGAATTGTCTATTGAATTGAAAAATGGTTGGTTGGGTTTTTTACATCACAAGCTGCTCCAAACACAAAACAGACAATGTCAAGTAATGAACATACACACACAAAGAAAGTTTTTACTGATGCAGAAGAGAGAAATACACCAGCAGGGAGGAAGGAACCTGTGCCGCCTACAACTCGCAGGTTGCAGCACAGTGGACAACCCCACTAGGCAACGATGGCCCAATGATAATTTGAGACATTTTAGGTGCCTTAGTTGTAATTATCAAAGCATGATTGCTGTCATGTACATGTGATAACAAATTACTCCATTAGCAAAAAAGTGGTATGGAAAGTTAAGAATTATCTACTAAGAGATAGTCTACTCCAAACACAATAAGTAAAAAATGCAACACATACAAGTAAAAAAGGAAAAAGTGGGATTTGTGAAATAGAGTAGTGGGATGAAAATAGAAAAAGATCGCAGGAGCATGACCTCAATGTTTACTAAAGACAGTAATCCCCATGGGAAAAAGAAAAGATCACTAGAGTATCTAGGGTCCATGAAACCAGTACATACCTAAAGGAGATGCGCTCCCGAGGGCTTCAAACAGCCCACTTTAAATAACTAGCACACAGGTAAAACAAAAACTAACACCACAGAAGAATAAACGTGTACAAATGTTGCCAACTTCTATTTAATATTTTCTCTAAATAAATAACAGCAGATATTGGTACATAGTATTGAATAATGCGACTCCATGGTTACACAAATTACTGGTATTCCTGGGGATAGTTATATATGATTATAGGTAAGGAATAATAATTCATGATAGACCAATATTAAAATATATTTAGTTTTATTAAAATACAGAACAGCACTGACATTTCTATTAAAATGATAGGACAGCTGGGAAATATAAAAAAAAGGTACTGTCCTGTTCGATACAGTATATATGGTTAGCCTAGCCATAAGTTAAAAAGAGGCCCAAAAGGCAAGTTTGCACCCAATCTTGGCAACTCTGTATGGTTAATCCAAAACCTGTTTTAGAGATTGAGGAAGTCTTGCTATTAACCATGCAACTTCTATCAACTGTGCACATTATCTCGACTAGAGGGTAAAAGGAGTGAAGGCACCTATTACCAGGGCTGCCAGTCAAAGCACTCATGAAATAGTAACGTAAATTTTAAAAACAGTAGCAAGTCTCCTTTTAAACCTTATTTTGGTATCTCAGAATGCTATTTTAGTTGCTCGGATACAAAAAAATAAATATCAGCTAAAGAACAAAATGTGCTAATTAATTAGGTGTTAAATATGTTGAAGATCTTTAAATTTAAAAACTAAATACTTTCTTAATAAGGTTTTCATGGCAATCTAGCAACCACAGATTCCAAGATTTTTCGTTCATGGTTGTCATGGCTTGACACCAAAGCATCAAAATTGGCATTTCTTGAAAAATTTTCTCTAAAGAAAAATCGAAACATTTTTTTAGAACACTATTATTTAAAAAAAAAAGGACTAAATTTTTCCTTGCCCTTTGGTGAATTTTAAAAAAGTTGCCAAAATTTTTAAATTATAGCTTTCGAGACGATTTTCCTTGAAACGATACGCCTAGTCACCAAGATTGAACAATAGCAAAGTCGCCTTTTAGTTACCTGTGGCAGTCTAGTAAACATATTGTATACACAAAAACATTCCCCTGACCACAGTTTCACATAATTTTAAATAGAAAATGTGTAATAGAATATGTAATTTGTGTTTTTTCCTCTAATAAATCAATTTTTCTCAGTCCTTGCAAAATTACACTTTTTCCTAGTCCCTTTAGAAGCCAGATACAGTGAGGGATTAACAGTCATCTAGTCTGAAATGAAAAATAACTTATAAAAGTTCTTACCAAATTAAGGCAATAACTTGTCCAATGGCACAAAGAGCAGTAAAAACTGTATTTTTCAACTGAAAAAGCAGTAAAAAAGATATAAAGATCAGTGTTCACTATATTATACATTGAGCTTAGTTTAAAGATAAAAGAAAGAATTTGGTATACATTCAAAATAATTTGATAAAAAAACTACATCTAAAGGTTCTTGGGCTAGTTTTGAGCTTTTAACATCCTTAAGTTGAAAAGGAAAAAAGAAAATTCTATCTTGCACAAATATTTTTTTATATTAACCTTTTATGAAACTAGATTTATTTTATAACACAGCATTCAATGCTTATAAAGATCGAATTATGCATACAAAAATTGTTTATAGAAATATTTTTTTTCAATTACTCAGTCATTTTAACAATAATCCAATTGCAATTAAAAAGAAAATTAATTTGCATAAAAACAGTTTTGATAAACTCAGATTACCTTGCAATGTTAAAAAGGAAGTAGAAATACAAAAGTCAAAGTACTTCAAAAATGTCATAATATTAGAAATAATTACATTAAATTAATTCATACACTAACAAACTACAATTTAAAATACAAAGTCACTACAAAAAACTCTGATCTTTTATAAAGGAAAGTCAAATTATGCAAAAGCATACAGGAATTAATACACTGGATATTCCTTCCCGCATGACTCATACGATGATTCCTCTGCGAGTAATGAGTAATAAGTACTGGTGGTACTTCCGCTATGAAGAACCGCGCAAATAGTCATAAGCGATTTTATCAGTGTTATTGTCAAATCTGTTAGAAGGTGTATAAGACGGAAGAATGGAACAATCTGGTTATATTCACTGCCGAGTGAACCACAAATACAATTTCATGGATTCTGGTTGTTTTGCAAAACTTTTTTTAGAGCCACAGTTCAGTGCATAGTTGCATTAGATACTTGTGTTCAATTTTCTCTAAAAAATTACGTCGAAGTAAATTTTTACATAACGCTTGATCGTTATGAATCTGTGGAACTTACCTCAAAATGAAACGGAGTCTGTCTGCTATTTCCAGAATTACAGCATACTACCGGAAAATCGATATTGCAATCTTTCGCAATCAATGAAGTTATATTTCAATGAAGAATGCATTTCTTGGCAGTGCAACATTCGCACATGTCGAAAAAGTGTTAGAATGCGTGTAAAAAAGTGGTTTGAAAGAAGCAACATAACACATACAACAGCTTTACGATTCATTTATTGCTGGTGTGATGAACTGACATCAGTCAAGTTCTGCCAAAAGCAACTAGGAATGGCAGACAAAACGGTTATTGATTGGAATAATTATCTACGGGAGATATGCATCCTTGAAATGGCGGAAGCAGAAAATGAAAAAATTGGCAGCGGCGATTGCATTGTGGAGATCAAAAGCATGTTCACAAGACGTTAAAGTAATGCTGGAAGAATATTCCCACCCCAATGGATATTTGGGGGCATTTGTTGCGAAACAAGAGAAACATTTCTTGTTATGGTCCCCAATCGTAGTGCTACCAAGTTAATGAACGAAATAAAAAAATGCATTAAATATGGATCGACCATTTTTTCCAACTGTTGAAAGGGGTATAAGACGGAAGAAATGGAACAATCTGGTTATATTCATTGCCAAGTGAACCACAAATACAATTTCATTGATTCTGAAAGTGGCACACACACAGAATATAGAACGCATCTGGGGAAGTGCAAACTGGCGAAATAAAAAACATCGAGGAACATCTTGCCACCACCTCGTGTCCTACCTCACAGAGTTCATGTGGAGGAAAAAACAAGCTTCGAATGATAATGATATGTTTGATGCTATCCTAAGGGCAATTGCTAAACATTTTCCGCCCGAAACAAAACTTGGTTGATATTCGCCAATGGCATGCAGTTAATACGTAGTACCATACTAATAGTTCAAACGATATATACCGATCCTATAAGGGGCAGTCAAATGAAAACAAGACAGACTATATAACGAGCATGGCGCGGATTACGCACAGGTATAGAAGCGCCCTCTATTGGGAATCAGGAAGGAACAGCGCGAACGTTCACCGCTGTGTCATTTGTCTGTTAGACATGCTCGAAGTGAGGTCAGCGAGTCGTGTGTGCGTCCGACATCACTATGGAGGCCGGGAAAGAGGAACAGCGTGCTGTAGTGCGTTTTTTTAATGCAGAAGGAGTGTCAGGAAGTGAAATTCATGGAACTTGCGGAAACTTTGCAAAAATTGAAGAGCGCCATCAAGTCTAAGCGCCCAGGAATGTTGATGGATGGCATTCTGTTGCATGATAATGCCCGCCCACATGTTGCCAAGGTTAAGACTACGCTGCAGAAGTTTCGCTGGGAAGCCCTTACACATCCTCCATACAGTCCAGATCTCTCCCTATGCGATTTCCATATTTTTGGAGGCCTGAAGAAAGACATTCGTGGCCGTCGATTTGCTTCGGACAAAGAGGTGCACGCCTGGGTACAATCAAGGTTCCGTAGGCAACCGCAAACATTTTTCCATGAAGGCATTGACCGTCTTATCTCACAGTAGGATAAATGTATTAACAGTTATGGCAATTACTTTTGAAATAACAAACAGTTTACTTACTTTTTTTCCATCTGTCTCGTTTTCATTTGACTGCCCCTTATATATACAAATTCTTATAAAATGCTGAATACCAGAACCACATTTTAGATTTCATCAATTGCAAAACTGTTGACTTGCAAATTATTAGTATGCACACATAATGTACACTGTTGCAAATAATTAAAAGTTGTAGTGAATGCATAAGTGGAAATAAATAGGAATGATTTCTGATTCAAAAGAATCTTTGGCAATCACATTCTTCATTGAAAATATTTTTACTCTTACAGTACATAAAATAAAAATGGAAAATGTGTACAAGGTATAAAAAGCCATCGCATATCTCAAATAACCACTTACCCATAAAGCTGAATATAAAGTTAGAAACATAGTTCCGAAATACACAGATGTAAATGGCAATCTTTCATATGAGCAGAGATGTTGGATGTGGTTGCATGGACCCCAAAGTACAGAAAAGCTGGAATTAAAATAAATTGTAATAATTATTGCTGCTAAACAGAAGATTGAAATCATCAAACTTAATCAAAATTAATTTTTGCAGAATAAGAAATTAGGAGAAGAAAACCAAGCATCAATGGCAGATAAATATTTTCCCTGAGTTGCCAAATATGATTACCCGCTCGTGTTTTCAAAGGCAAGCTTCGAATTCATGTAGTGACATATGCCATTGAAAATCCGAGTGGGGAACGATGCCTTACGCTACAGAAAGGATGTTATCAACTGACTTAAGCAGTGCCTTCTAACACCTAAATGCAGCATATTTGGATATACATTCTTTGACCAAAATATTTATTTCGGTCCCCTCTACCACCTTTTAAGATTCAGCCAGATATCCCCTCCAGAATTTAGCAGAGGCTAAATTTGATAGATACTTCTAGTTGACTGATTGCCCCAATTGCATGAAAACCATGAGATTCATATTAAGATCACAGATATACTTCCCAATGTATGGTTATGCAAAGGATAATTGACCCCATTTTATTGCCCTGTGTTGCCTTTAGCAACCAAGTAAGAATAAAATGAAAGTGTGAAGTGAAAAATTAGTGGCAAAGAGTGAAGTTGTGATAGCAGTAGACACTGCATTATCAAATGGCTTCGGACAGTTAGAAGTGATGTGCATGGAACAGGCAATTCAACTCTTCACAGTATACATCCATTAAAGTAATGTTTACTGAATGTGGTAAGTGCCAACTGGCTCTTTTGGAAGTGTGTGCATTCATAACCATATCTACAAGCCATCATATAGAAGAGTGTGATAAGATAACAACTCCAGTAAACCAAAACGTATTTCACAGTTCACATTTATTACACCACTTTGTATTATCTTAATTTGAATATTTATCTTTCCCACAAATATTCAGGAAGAAAAAGAAGCATGCCATGATACAAATAATTGCAATTTAAACCTGTAGATTCATTTAGTTTTGATTTTTAGCATATTTTTTAAATTATACGATGCACTTGACTCCTTTGAACCCATCAAAACTCAGACTCAACCCCTTTTGCCCTGACACAGAAGATGTATACTACAAAATTGCGAGTTAATAATTGTAGTAGTGGATAAGTTAACCACAAGTAACACAAAAACTGACAAATTCCATGAAATCCCAGGCACTTGGTTTCGTGTAAATACATATAAAAAATCTGAATTTTAAAGTTTGTAACAGAAAGCTACATTGAATAGAATTTCCTTCACACGAGTTTTAGTTGATCTATCAGGCTAGTGGTCAGGCTTCTGGACTGAAAGCTTCCTGGTTCAAATCCAGGGTAAAGCATGAATGTTTGCCTGGAATAAATGTGTGGCCTCTATACAAATGGATTGTGCCTAGAATGTGATACATGTATAAGGTGTAATGTAAACCCATCCCAGTAGTGTAACAGGATAATGCAAAGTAGTTCACAAATCAGCCCTTGTAGTGCCATAATGAGTAATGCTCAATTGGCAGAGTATTAGATGGTTGTTGCGAGGTGTTATGGCACAAGTGCCATATGTGGCCAAGCTGGGTGTTGTATTAGAAAAAGTTTATTTTGAACAAGTTTGACCTGACAATCACGTTGAAATATTAAAAGAATCGAATAAGAAAACATGCATACAACATTGTCAACATTCTTTGTTGAGATTCATGGAGATAAAACACATATTGTAGCAAATAACTTGAGTTCATACCCAGAGAGGGAGTCATGACTTCAAACTTTACCTTTCACCCTATGTTACCATGGTTACATTTGGGGGATTCCCTGTTCACCAGTGTCATCATGTAACTTATATAAAAAAATTACCTTTGCATGCAGAAAGGAAACCCCCATGAGATTAAATAGAGCACCTGACCTGTGAAGTCATGCCATTTTTGGGAGCAGTCTTTTTAAAAATTATGTCTTGCCCTAAATTTTCTGTTTATTTATGTATATATATATTATCAATAAACATAGAAGATTTAAAATATAAAATCTGCTGGAGATCTTTACATTAAAAAAGATACTAGGACAATGACCATAATATACATTAATTGTTTATGTACAATCAATGCATATTGTGGGTATTAAGAAATTATGTACACAATGTACATTATTTCTTTATGCTGTCCACAACAGTTGGACGGCATAAAGAAATAAATTTTAAAACCTATAAATGTAAAAGAGTTATGGATACAGTTACTTACCTCCCAATAATAAAGAGGCTGCCCATTGAATAAAGGAGACAGAATTTTCTAGCCTTAAGTAACAGTAGCGGTGCATAAAACCCTGCCTATAGGAATGAAAAATATAGTTAATATAAGGCTTCACATATAACATGTTTCAAGACAAATGAATTTTTAATTGCACTTTGTGTGTTCTTTAAGTGTGCTATTTTAGTTGATGTACAGAGCACGTTTAAATACAAAATTTAAAGCTTAACCAGTAATGATAATAACTTTAGAGAACATAGAAATTTGATTACTCAAGAACATGGCCAACAGTTGCAATAATTTTGGAATATGGTAACCCATTGTAAGCCTATCCATATAAGCGTTTGATAGTTAAAATTTCAGTCTCCAGTTTAGCGATGATAGATACCATGTTCTTGAGATTTACCACAAAATTATAATGCACACATGGATATACAAGATCTTTTTTTATTTACAATAGTTTACCATGAAAGTTGTAGACTACAGTACAATGTTTTCTCATCCCATTTATATGAACAATGCCCTTCAACCCTATCATCTATAATACTTGTCATTCTTTCCAAAAGCAAATGAATGAGATTTCTTCAGTTATAATTTGTAATATTGCACTTTTATTATATACTCGACTATTGCTTTATATTTGTATTGTATTTACATTTCACAATAAGAAATAAATTAGGAAGGAAGTATAAACATTTAAACTGTGATTAGTTTGGTTGGTAGTTGAAGAACAATAAACACAACACCAAGAACATGCATGCACAAGGAAAGTTTTACTGATGCAGAAGAGAGATAAGGTATACATACAAGGAGGAATCAAACCTGTGCTGCCACAATGAAACGATACACTAATACAATACAATAAGATGATTAAGTAGTTAAGTAACAACAAAGTATTGTTTAAAAGAATAGATCGAAGTTATACCAACCAGAACAAAGCAGAAAATTCCCATCATGATGCAACCAATAAATCCAATTATTCTTTGTGTCTTGCTCTATAAATGAAAAAAATGTTATGGAATAATTTTATACAAGGGCATTTCAAATTAAACACATAAATATTGAAAAAATTTCAAAACAATAACCAATATGTTGTTACATTTCAAATTTCTTAGTTGTTACACTTAAAGCCATATGTAGTCAAGTTTTAATATTTTTTTAAAAAAATTCTTTCATAATAACTTTTAGAATACAGAGACATTAATATAAAAGCATAAGCCCTGAATTTTCATATTTAACAATGGTTCAAGCCTATCATAGCAAAAACAGTAGTAGGTACATTTGTAAGAAAATAGATTTTCATATTCTACTTTGAAATTGAAACAAATTGTACCTATAAATTTATTTGAACACAGTTGCAATATTGTTGACAAACTGCTTTAAGATTTATAGTAATTCAACTTAAAAATGACTTTCAAATAATTGATGAAATCTAGTTTGCTTTATTTTATTATTGGTAATAGGATTTAAAGGGATGATTTCATAAAATGTCATATACCTAAATACTGCTTTTTAGAGTTCCATTAAAATAAATTGGTGGCTTTTGTATAAACTTGATCATGCATTACTTGAATGAATTATAGAATTGAATTTTCAACTAAAATAAAACTTCAGAGTTCAGTTCATTAACACAAGAATTGAAACTCGAACAACATTTAGAATTCCATATGGGAACAGATGCAGTATAGACCCCCCCAATCCATTTGGCGATTATGTTTTTGGTAACCCCCCACTTTTTTCCACTTCATTCTAGCAACCATACAGCGTCCCTACGCTATGTATATAGACCGCGGATTTTGTAATTTCAATGTTTTATTATTTATTCACGATTATATTTAGTTAGATTTTTTTGTCCAGATTTACATTTTTTTACTACATATTTAACCCAGACTTATATATTGACTGATAATTTACATATTTAACCCAGATTTATATATAGAGTGTGATAACTATATTTTTATATCTAATCAAGATTTACAAAATTATTTTTTATGGCGAATGTGTAATTTCTTTGCAGATAAAAAAACGCCAGGGTTTCTATAATGGTTTGCTTTGAAATTTCGTTTTCCATTTTACAAAAAAAATCAAATGGGGTGCGACTGAGGGTTCAGTTCACGATTGGCAGCCCCGTTTAAACAGAAAACCCTCATTTACAGTGAAATCTGTTTGCAAGATTAGAATAAATTTTTTCAACTTATGTACATTTTTTTGTTATACATCTGTTACAAAAATGTCGCCAAGTAACGTCAGGGTTGGCGACAAAAAAAGTCGCCAAATGGACTGGGGGTCTATACTGCAGCTCTTCCAGAATATGCATGCATTTAGCACTGGTCAGTCTGTACGAAACGGTGAAAGTGAAGTACAGTTGGTTTTGATTTTAAAATATAATTGACCACACCCTATTGTCCAAGAAAACCTTTTCAGATGCATTTGTATAAACACTTTGATTTTAATCAGTGTAGGTGCGACAGAAACAGTTTATCAATTTACAATACAAAGTATTTGGTTTCGAAAAAGTCTTATTTCGGATTTTAATAGAAGTGTATTTTGCCAAGCGATAACCAAAACATAATAAAGATCCGTTCGTCATATCAACAGAAAGTATTTAAATTAACTGACAATTTACGCAGTACATAATTCAGATGATTAACATACAAACATTTTAATCTTAAATAATATTGAAGAATGAGACAATAAATTCGAGAATATCATGTAGTTCAACATATTTTCATTTATACACATTAGAAGATACAAGTTCGAAGTTATACACTAACTGATGATACTTACTAACGAGGTGCATAATGAATCTTTTTCTGCAGTGCTGAACCATGTATTAGCAGATTCTTCACTCTCGGGACTGTTTGAGGATCGGCTGAACCATGAATCTAAGCTAAAAGATCGAAGCAAATTGCTTTTTTCTTCACCTGATCCGGATTCATTTCTGTTTAGATATTCTTTCAGACTTTTGCTGATATCAACTGAGCTACTATCAGGAGCCATGAAATGCCATTCAGAATCAGAACTTAATTTTAAAACACGACAGCAGTTCTGAATGATTTGTTTACTACTGATTTTGAATAATGCTACTTCAGTTCAGTTTGTTTCGATAAAAAGATGTTAAATTAAATGGTCATAGAAGCAATACTAACAGTATTACCTTCTTCGTGCCCATTGAGCAACCCGAGATAAAAAAAAATACAGATTTCATGTATAGTAATACCCCGACTTACGCGAACTCGGAGTTACGCGGTTCTCGATTTTTTTCGTTTGGCTACTGCCGCCCGCTATCTTCAGTGTTTCTCTTGCTGTGATACACATTGGACGCGTTTCGTGCAAACTCTACGTGCACGATTATGATTCTACGATCCACGAAAATTAAGATTGTTTCGTTATACGTTTTCTAAACCCTTAAAAAACTATGTCGTCCAAGCGAAGTAAATCTGATTCTCTTGAAATGTGAAAGATGTGTTTTTGCCTCCAAACACAACCAGCTTGCTTCAACCGATGGACCTGGGAGTCATCAAAACATTAAGGCTTACTACACGAGGCGTTCGTTTGCACATCTGAATGAACCTATGAGGCAAAACAGTGAGATATCTATTATTGACTTTTGGAAACAATTCAATGTTTTAGATGCCGTAAGAATCATTGGATGAAATTTCCAAAAAAACATTGAATGGTGCCTGGAAGAAACTTTGTTCATTTTTTTTTCAAAAACGAGACGGAAACAACACAAGAAACATCATGTCGCTCATGTGATAAAAGAAGTTGTTAATCTTGCCAGGCAATTAGATTTGGAAGTCACTGGTGATGTCTACGAGCTGTTGGATTCACATAGTCAAGAGCTGACAATTGATGAGCTCATAGAGATGCGTGAGCAAAATGTCACTGAAGTATCAGACCCAGTTCCACCAGAAAAGGATATGCCAATTGCAAGCTTGACAGAAGGTCTCTGCTCAATTGAAAATAGCTTACAAATTTTAGAAAACAGACTCCAACGAAGAACGCGTTATAGCTACAAAGCAAGGAATACAAAAATTATTAGCTTGCTACAAAGAAATTCTGCGTGAAAAAGGAAGGCATTTTGTCGTCAGACAAATTTATTAGATTTTATGAAGCCATCGACATCGAAATAACTTTTTACGTAACTCATTTATTTTTTCAATATTTTGTATTAATATGTATAAAGAACTGCAATTCTATTAAATATTTTTCTTCTAAACTAGTGGTTTTGTTAGTCCTTGGTCCCAATTGAATAAAATTTATATGTATTTGCAAAGTTGTAGCCCGATTTACGCGAATTCGACTTACGCGATTTTCGTCGGACACACCTATCGCGTAACTTCGGAGTAGTACTGTACAGGCCATGACAGACAACCTGCACAGCTCTACATACATGACGGTCTTTGGATGGATCGAGTCTCGAACTCGCAACCGTCTGGTAGTACTATATTGGGAGTCTTCTAATCGCGTTCAGCTTAGTAACATAGCTTTTCTCTGTTGAACGTTTTTCTTAGTTGAACGAAAGTACCTTTTTCTTACTGGATTGTTTCTCGGGCCAATAGGTAAGCTTTATTACTGTAATAAGCTTCATTTCTCATAAGTTTCTTTTTTTCTTTAAAAAGTTTCTTTTTGTAAACACTATTGCCATGTATCAGTGAATATTATTTAGAGCCGTGGTAGCCACGGTCAGATGACGAGGTCAGAACCTGAGCTGGTACCCCACTCTTCAAACTTCCACACAACGCCAACATGAAGGCAATTGAGGCCACGACAGATTTAACGTCCACCAGTCCCCATGTACACGATGGTCTTTGGTTGGACCCAGTTTTGAACTCTCAACCATAGAGGAGGTGTAAAAGTAGAGTAAGCTATGACAACCTTTTTATGTCTGCATGATCATGTGACCAAAAATAGTAGTCACGTGATCCCTGGACTCTTTTCTCCAACGCGCATATAGTTTGCGCATTCCTTCTTCCATAGAAAATGCATTGAAAGTGAAAGCTAACATGATTCTATCGTGCAGTGCATTTGGATATAATACAAATTTATTAATGGTGGAAACGTTACACTTCACAGGTGAGCGATTTACTTGCATTTTACATTTGTTTTTGTGTTTATCAGTATTTGCTAGTATGATAAAAAATAGATGTTCTAACTTAGGAATTCTTAATACAACTTGAGGACATTCCCCGTTCTATAAAAAAGATTTCATAGCTTTGCTATCAATATATATCTAAAATAATGGTTCAAGTAAAATAACTGATGTTCGAATGTGTTTATTATTGTAAATTGTACATCTATAAGGGCTTAAAATATTAAAAGTAATAAACCAAACTTTAAAACCTTGTGAAATCGTTCTCTGTCTTGGCGATGATTTTTGGCGCCAACTAGGATCACTACATTCTTTCGTGTCTTACACAATAAAAATATTATGAATTGAAAACATGAACTTAAGTACGTAATTTAAATTATTTCTTGATGAACAAAATTGTTTTGCATGCACCCATCTGTGGAATTACATAATAATAATAATTAAAATAAAAGATAAATTTTGAAACATTTAAGAATTATAAATTAAATCAAATCGATTTGTTAAAAATAAGATTAAATCATTTCATAAACCGTATTATAAATGTGAACCACATTTATGCGCTTTAGGGAACCCCTCCTTTTTGTTCATGTTTTAAAACATCTGTAAAATTTTTCATTTGAAGATTGTACATTTGACAAAAGAGTTTTTCTTTCAAATAATTTCCTTTGAACCTATAGCTTTCTACTGGAAAGGCGGAAAATAAATTGCCGTTCTCTTATGCGAAAAACAGAAACAGTGCTTGAATGGAAATTGAAATACTGTCTTCCTGTTTTGACGTATTTTTATTTTTGTTAATTAAGCATGCAATATAGCAAATTGGAAAAGCAAACAATTAGAGAACGAAATGAAACTTCTTTTGTATTAATTCCAAACAATCAGCGCAGCTGGAATGTTCCTTTTCTAAAAACATCTGCTTGACAACCTGATTTTTTTTTTGCTTCGTATTTAAATAAAAATTTAATTATTTTCCACTTTTAAGTCAGTTTTATCTTTCTTTCTTATATTTTTTTTTATCTTGAGATAAATCATACTGAATTAGATTGTTTCTAACAATATTTGTGAGCATTTCAATGTTTATATCGTTCTTTAACTCGATAAAAAAAGCGTGGTGGTGATAAAAACACATTCCACAGCGAAATGAAATCCTTCACTCTTCTTTTCTACCTGAAAAGGGGACACTTTTTAATTTTTTTCTTTCTAAATAGAGTATTTTTACAAATTAAGTATATTTGTGAAAATTTATGTACCCAAAACATGCTCCTCAATTGAGCGAAACATTTATCTTCCAAAATTTTTTAAATTGAAAAACTATTTTTTTAAAGCGTTAAATCGGTGATAACTTAAACATTTAAGGTTCCGTTCCTTAAAACAATAAAAGTAATTTTGCATTTATGATTTTTAGAACTATAAGTAATAAGAACTTGTAGAGATGTGTACCTGCTAAAAATCATTTATTCAGTTCTTATGTATTTAAAACTATTATTTTGTTCCATTTATTAGTTTTCCTAAAGACGAAGAAAGAAGATGGCTAGTAAATGGCTACATATTTCTATGAGTTTTATTCAGTGGATTTAAATGTGATAAATGTGAAAATAAATTTTATAAGTTTACTGTTTCTTATTTATCTTTCGTATTCATAAAATATTGATTTCACACACAAAATAATTTATACAAATTTAATATTAAAAATCCAGCACAGAACTTTTGCACACACTTAAAATTATAAAATTTGTCAAGAGTTATTTACTTGCACACTGATAAATTTAAAATCCATATATAGACACACAGGTGTAACTTATTAGTTTTTGAACCAAGAATCTAAAATTGGGTAAAACAGCTAACAACTTTGAGTACATGGTTTAAAAAAATTACCTTCCATCTTGTAAACATTATATGCATAACTTTTCACGTTAATAATACTTCTATGCGTAAATGTCCTAAAATAAATTTGCGTTTACAAAAACATAAGCAATTATGTATCCATAATATAAATGAAAGCTTTCAGTGGTGACAACAATAAGACGTGATTTGAGCACGCAGCCTTCTTATCTGTTTTCACTATTTTTATTTTATGCATCAGTAAAATATTTATTGAGGCAGTCATTTCTCAACTTGTGCATTTATTTTCAATTAATTCCAACTCGTGTTAAACTCATTAAGTTTAAAGAAGGAAGTTAGAATTATTTTCTGCTATTAAATCTTTAAGATAATTTTCACACCTAATGCAGTTGTTAAAGAAAAATATATAATATATTGAATTAAAGAAGGTCAGGTTTCGGACAACTATCTCACGCAAAATTTTAACTCTATTTTTCTAATTTTTCTCTATTTTCTATATTCTAACTCTATTATTTTTTAATTCTCTCACTGCATTCGAATGTAATAAATACAGAATCTGTGACACAATGGAAGTTAGTATCTCGATATGCAAAACTCTATCCATGACTTCTGTTTTTGGTTTAGTTACTATTTTAAGGAATGATTTTAAAATTAAATTCATTCGATATATTTGTGGAGGGGACAATCTTTTTATTTTTTGGGTCATAGATGCATTTTTCTTGAGCATTTCCAGATAATTTTTAGGCCTGTATCGAATGCGAGCCTGTTATCGTTTGTGCGCACCTGCCGCGTATGCGCACATAGGAGAAAAAAGATTACTGATTTGGAACGCGCGTATTAAGCTGTAGAAAATGTTCTGTTTGTTTCTCTTTTTAATGCTAATATATTTCAGCGCAATTAAAGATTAGCGAAATTTATAGGATGTGTCTTCATTTTGGTTGAGCTTCATTACGTTAATGAATAGACAAGTTTCTGTAGTAGAAAAATGAATAAGAAGCATGGATAAAACAAAGGCATCATCGAATTTGATCTATTTTGCCTAGCCCTAGAAAAGAGGGAAAGATTCAAGAAAAAGGGTGAGTAAACATCTCACCTTTTATTAGCTTTTAAATGAATTTTAATCTTTGAAGCAATAAGGTCATTCAAATGGCCTTATTCATTCAGTTGGTTTGGCGTGGTGTGGAAGTTTGGAGAGTGGGGTGCCAGCTCAGGTGTTGCCTCGTCATCTGACCGTGGTTCAAAATTACGTGGTGTTGTCCTCGGATCTTTCCCTTTGGGATTGATCCCGGACCGTCACCAATAGCCCGTTGTGTTGCTCCAGTGTGACGTTAATTGAAATAAATAAATAAATAAATAAATAACATTCAGTTGGCCCTTTTGATCTAAATGCAACCATGCTGACATTAATTTATTTTATGGTTTGTGTCCATCACGGTTTATTGTACTGAATTAAAAAAAAAACACGATATAGCGAAGACTCAGAAAAACTTGTTTATCTATATAAAGAAGAATGGAGTGTCTGTACATAGAATATTTTCGCCTCATTTCAAGTTATTTATCCGTTCAGGTCATTCTAATGCAAAAGGAGTGGTTTCCGCGATTTGTATCTGTTTGTCTCTGTATAAGTACATCCAAACGGATGGGTATTTTTTCATGAAACGTTGCAGCATACTCATATTCATTTAGTGACTGAACTTCAGTGCGTCAGTCCATCTATCCACCTTCCCATTTTATGTCTGTTTTCGTGTTTGTGCGTTTGTGTATCACATCAATTTTTTAAGTATTTTAATGTTATATATTTTATAAAACATAATTTAGTTTAGTGAATTATATTATTTAAATTTCCTTTGCGCAAATATTTAGGTACGTTTCGTGCTAAAACATCTGGTGGTGGTGGTAGTTAATTTACGTCGCACTGGAGCAACCCAACGGGCTATTCGCGGCGGTCCGGGATCATTCCCGAAGGGAAAGACCCAAGGACAGCGCCTCGTAATTTTGAACCATGGTCAGATGACCAGAACAACACCTGAGCTGGCACCACACTCTCCAAACTTCCACATCACGCCAACTTTAGGAAATTTGAGGCCACGACAGATTCAATGTGCACCAGCCCTGTGTAATCGACGGTCTTTGGTTGAACCGAGGTTCGAAATCGCAACCCTACAGTTGCTAATCCGTTACTCTCCCAACTGGGCTACCGCGGCTGGGCTAAAACATCTGAGTAACTATACTTAAATGAACCATAATTTGGTAGTTTTGAAAAGCTGTAATATACATTGATAAATGCAATTACTTGTATTGGTTTACCAGTACTGCTGGAAAAGCATTTATTTCTACGGAATTTAAATTCTAAAAGATATTTCACTTATTTGTTTCAAAATATAAATAATTCTCAATAGGTATATAACACCATTATTCTCATTCTTAACATGTACGTGGTTTTTATTCAAAACTAAATCTAATTGAAAAATATGCTTTAAAGTGTAGCGAAAGCTCAAAGAAAAGGAAACTCGTGTCCATTGGCCACCGTGTAGTAATCTTATTTTCTAAATTTTTTCGCTTGCATTTAAGTTTGCGTATTTAAATCTTGTTCCTTTTTACTTGTAAGTTGTGTCAGCTAAGCGAGATCATGAGATAAAATGTATCACGAATTAATATCTTTGGAGTTACTTTTTTTCCGCCGATTTTAATTTTATATCATTCTTAAATTAAATAAATATTTATTTTTTAAATAAATCGTTATTCCTATTCATCCCATGGAGCAATAACCCTCAGAAAGGATTCGATTGGAGAATCCATGCAAGTTAGAGTAGAGCAAATTTTAATTGAAACTTTGCCGATATTGAAAGAATATTTATGTTAGAAAAAATTCGAACTAAGACTTTTGAAACATTAAACACTCTTTGTCGTAGTGACAGAAGGTCAAGGTTGCTTACTTTAAAGTTGAAGCTATATTTAAGCAACTTATACCTTTTAAAAAATTATTAAAAACAGTTTTTTAAACAACAAACGCTGCTAAATTGATCTACCATTTTTAGAAAAATTGTAATCGGCTGGCGTTGCTTTGCCTGTATTGAAGAAATTCAATTCTAAAACAAATTATTTTGTTATTGCACGGGCTACTAAATGGAATTTTCAAGAAAAAATGGATTAGCTTTAAAAAATTAGTCGTAAATATCTTATAAAACTAATTTGTCATCCTACTTAAATATGATGGAACTCGAAAATATCACATGCCTGGTGCAAGTGCCAGAAACCAAAAATATTGGTTGGGAAACTATGAGTGCTAAAGTATTCACCGTAGATTCATTTTTATGAATTGAGAGTTTATTTTATAGGAAACGAATTTAAGAAAGGCCCATTCAAAATCGACTTTTGTAGTAATCACCTTTCGTAGTTTAGTCACAAAACAGGGGTGAGATACATGTGAAATGTATTATATGGATGGATATGCATGAAATACGATTTGCATCCAAAGTAGGTTGTAAATATTATAAAAATGTAAAATAATTATTTTCCAGACTATTAAGACTTAAACGAAAGAGAAAAATGATTATTCGGGTACCTTTTTCAATCTACAGTTGATCAATTCAACTCGAGTAAGGTTGGGTAATTCTGCTAGTTAGAAATAAAAAGGAACAACTTATGCATTAAACTACGCTTTTTTATTTACCAGTAAGGAAGTTTACATCTTTGACCGCAAATGACTGCTCCAATTTAGAATAAAGAAGTTTATTTCTGTACCTTGGGTATAAAAAGGGCCACAATGTCCAAACTGCAGTTAACCAATTCAACTCGAGTAAGATCAAGTAATTCTGCTGGATAGAAATAGAAAGGGACAACTTTTGCATTAAAATATGTTTTTTGTTATTTAACAGTATGAAAAACTTTATCTTTGACCCCAAATGACTACTCCAATTTAGCATGTAGGAGTTTATTTCTGTACCTTTGTATAAAAAGGGGAAATGTCCATTCTGCAAGTTTTCGATTTCTGATTTAATAATCTTTTTCTTAGTTTTTAAAACAGCGTACAAATTACTTTCCAAAGTTTTGATTCTTTTAGAATGTATTAAGAGGAGGACTTTGACACTTTTTCTATATCTCTCACTCCCTTGAAGTGATTTGTGAACGTAACTCAAAATAAGCTAGTTTGTATATTGGCCTTTTCCTCCCAAGGTACAGATTTTATAGTACGTAAAATAGCAAGTCAAACAAACACGATGGTAAAACATACGGTAGAAATTCCATATCACCCACGGAGAGTTGCGAGTAAGAAATTCCATCCAAGCAAAGACTCGTGTACGGGGGCTGGTGTAAGTTAAAATCTGTCGTGGACTCAAACGTCCTCACATTGGCTTGGTGTTGAAGTTTGGAGAGTGGGTTGCCAGCTTAGGTGTTATCTCGTCATCTGATCGTGATTCAAAACTACGAGGTGTTGTCCTCGAATCTATCCCTTCGGGATGGATCCCATACTGTCGCTAATAGCCCGTTGTGTTCCTCCAGTGCGACGTTAATTCATCTACCAGACAACCAAGTACCATATCACCCAAGTTTTCGAGACACTCATGTACCTCTTCTTACTTTTCTAAATCAAAAGAAATAGATTGAGGTTTTCTCTGTTTACCAACAAAAACTCGTCGGACAAGTAAAAGCAGCGATATAGTCGAATGAGCGATATAGCGACGGGTTATTGCATTTTATTTATGTATAAAATACATCCTCTCACGGTTGTTCAAGGCACAAATGCTTCACAGAAAACCCTAGGAGACTAAAACAAAAACAATCAGGGAGGAAGATTCAATTTTTAAAGACATACGCCATGGAATAGGACTTGACCCACCGAACGACTTGGAAATCCAAACAAGCAGGAAGGACAAAGAGAATCAGCAACCCCCATTAAAGTTGCATGGCTAAGGAGGGGCTCACCGGATAAGCGGACGATTTGTCAAAAAAATTAAGAATTTATTTTATTCCGGGAGCGATTCCCTTCCGGACAGAAATTTGCGGCCGTCCCCACCATCCATCAAACACTCCCGGATCCCCGGACAACAAAGGAGTCATCCAGCCGGACACATCCCTGTAGATGAAGATTTCGCTCAGGCATCTCCGGAAAAAGATTTGTTGCCATGACAACCCACCGAATTGTCTTCTTCTCGTAGCGGAAGATGATATGAAAGGAAATAAAGCCCACAAGAAAGAAACCGATTATCCCCACGTCTTGTAATCCCTTGTCGGATCCCTTTTCAAGTTTCTAAGAAGGGCGGAACGGACAAAGGATTTGTGGACGTTGGGGGAGCGATACGTCGTCAGGTATCGATATAAAACTAAGCCCATCGATATTTATGAAGGTTCGGGGGAAGGTGTATCGATTTTTTGATTTCTCGTACGCGTCGGGTTTTATAGTTTTAGTCTATTCAAATATTCGGGATCGAAAGGAAAATAAGGGGATTTTTTTTGTGTTTGCCCCTCGAGGAAAAGGGATTTTTTAAGACTTTTTCAATAGATAAGGGATTTCGGTGCGATGGTTTTTCCACGCGTACTTTCGTACGTATTTTTATACGTGTGAGTAGATTAGAGTTCGATATTTTTAAGCTGAGTTCCCGTACCTCTTAGGAGCGAGAGATCTTATTTGCGTTGAAGCCTGTTCGTGCTTTAGACCAGAGCAGAGGAAGTAGTAAGAACGGATTTCATCAAGCTCGAAGTTTCTTAGAGGTGGAAACGTGCTACTACTAGGACAATGGGGAGGGGTTCCTAATGCAAGCTTTCTCTGCTCCAGCAACTGCGTCACATTGGCGTGGTGTGGAAGTTTGGAGAGTGGGGGTGTTGCCTCGTCATCTGACCGTGCTTCAAAATTACGTGGTGTTGTCCTCGGATCTTTCGATTTGTGATTGATCCCGGACCGTCATCAATAGCCCGTTGTGTTGCCCCAGTGTGACGTTAATTAAAATACCTACCTACCAGCAACTGCGAGTTGTAGGTGGTGCAGTTCTATTCCTGTAACTTACACTGGGTGTATTTCTCTTTCCTGTGTCAGTAGAACTTTCATTGTGTGTGCATATCTATTACTTGACGTTGGGTATCTTATGTTGTTTGGTGCAACTTGGCCAAATAGGCTCTTGAGCAATAAAACCCAATCATCTAAATAACCCATTGTGTTGCTCCGGTGCGACATAAATTCAACCAACCAGCAAACCAAACCATCCAAATGCAAGCCACAGATCGGTCAAACATCAGTCCTAAGACACTAATAGTCGTGTCCACCGAGATGTCTTCGGTAGAGAAACGGAGTACGCATGGTAGGTAGGTGATTAACGTCACACTGGAGCAACACAACGGGCTATTGTCGACGGTCTGGGATCAATCCGAGGACAACACGACGTAATTTTGAACCACGGTCAGATGACGAGATCAACACCTGAGCTGGCATCCCACTCTCCAAAAAAATTCCACACCCGCCAACTTCAGAACATTTGAGGCCAATATAGATTTAACGTTCATCAGCCCCAACTCCCCTTAGTAGAGGAGCAAAAAACGTTCAATAATATTTCTGTTGTCAGTGTTACATGGTTAACTGCCACATTCCATTTACCGTTTTGTAAATTGGCTTAAGCTTGTTAAAGCGATTGCCATCACAAGAAGATAGCTTCATCTTTCCCTCTCCTTTTATGGTCGGGATCTTAATGTAAGGAGAAGATGGTTGGTTGTCTGGTAGCAGCATTGCACTGCTGCTACCTAACGGGCTATTCTAAAGAGAAGAATTAGAGGACCAAACCTCAACAAGAACGGGGTTTAGCGATTCCGTAACCTTCCTTATAAACAGGTGCGAGTCCGACAATAACTGGAGGCGGGTGTTTCCACATAGACCGTTGTTCCATACACGTGTGCGCGATTCCATGATATTAGATACTGAATCACAACACCATCTAATGGTTTCCAGGGGAACTAAGTGTATGAATTGTCGTTTAATGAGATTTTAATTCCATTAAAATCTCATTTTTGAAAAAATTTTACATAGATCGATACTCTGTCCAATGCTTCAACTGTGGAAAGGAAATACAGAAATATTAATATTTTGTTTTTTGTAAGTGAAGTGGCACACTGTTTACTTGGGGTAGGTATTTTTTAACTAACCCTCCAAGTGGTTTCGACAAGATATCTCGCCCATCAAGATCTGACCAATTTTGTTAATGACGAGATATCTCGTCATCAAGATATTGCCGATGATTTTGTGATGACAAAAAATGTGGTAATGACGAAATACCTCGTCGAGACAACCACCAGTAGGGTTAACGAGAGCTTATATTCTGAACTAGTCCTGGAGACCGCATCCAACTTTGTACTGGGACCCGGAGAGTATATGCTAGGGGTCCTGATTTAAAGAAAGTGTATTGTTGAAAAATTTAGCATTCGTTCCGAATCGATGTTGAAGTAATTTAACATATTACGATTATTTTAGCCTACAATTTCATTCCAAAAATGTTTCCTTATGAAGTGTTTGCAATGTTCTTTAGGATATAATGCAATCCTTACACCAACGATGTAATATTTTGAAAAATATCGAATTTGCCTTGATAAAGCCAAACAAAAGAGCATTAAATTTAAATGTTTAACTTAAATCATTCCAAAAAGAATGGAAATTTTCTTGACTCAGGTCCGCAATACACTACAGGACAGAGCACAATTAAATTGTATAATTAGGAAATTCCATAGTTGTGTATTAAGATATTTTTCAGTTCATCATGGTCAAAGCATTAAGTCGAAAGTACAAATATTCGAAATTTCAAATGCAGAAATATTGAAAAACATGGCAATTAGTCCATGTAAAATTTTCATAAATCTGCACAAAAAACCTCGCCCTTATATTTTAATCAATATCGAAGTTTTATTTGCTTAAGGTCTATGCTTATGCTTTCCATAGTAGGATGAATGTACAATATATCTCACCAGATGGCAGCACAATTGATCCCTCGTTTTATTGCAGTCTGGTGAAGAATTTAAATATTTTGGGACTAGCCCTCTTTTCAAGTGAACAAAATACGTCTGAATGCTTCACTGCAAAAATAACTCATAATCATCGCAAAAAAATGCGGTTGGGTAAAACGACATTCATAAACTGACAGCTAAAATAAACAGTAAAGATAGATTAATTCTCGACTCCATTTTTTTGCCCATCACCCTCTTCATTTACAGAATAAAGCAATAAACTAGTTCACAGTAACTCGTAATAAACATTTTTATTTCTTTAAATACGATCATTAACAAATTTTTAAACGTGATTTTCGTTGTGTGCACAAAACTTCTGAATAAAGCAACAGCTTTATTAATCATAAAGCAACAGCTCAATTGAACGTGATTTCAACAACTTTCAACTCAGCAAACCTCACGTTGACCTCTGATGCTTTTGATCAGGTTGTGCAAGAACCCTGCGCAAGTTGCACCTCAAAAACAAGCGATTCAAACATCCATACTGGCCCTTCGTGCAGACAGGATGTGTCGTTCTATTCTTTGAGCATCTTTGAAACATCTATGAAATGTTAATACTAAAAACTTGCTAACCACTTCATATATACACGTAACATGTATTACAGCTTCATACATTTAACACCTGCTTCCCATATTCGTAGATCGCAGTATCCCGATTGGAAGAGTGATGGATTTGGTTGGATATAGTTCGAAACTCGATCCAACCAAATATCGTCGTGTACGTGGGGGATGATGCTCGTTAAATCTGTTGTGGCCATAAATGTCATCACGTTGGAGTGGCGTGGAGGTTTGGAGAGTGGGGTGCCAGCTCAGGTGTTGACCTCATCATCTGGCCGTGATTCCAAATTACGAGATGTTGTCCTGGGATCTTTCCCTTTTGGGATTGTCCGCGGACCGTCGCCATAGCCCATTGTGTTGCTCCAGTGTGCCGTTAACTCTACAACCTACCCTTGATTACAAAGAAAGGACTAAAATGGCTCTTTCTAGAATACGAAGTGGGTACCTTAGGATCATGAAATTCCTGGATGGTCAAATATCTCTTCCAGTCTGTCCTAACTGTAAGAGAATCATGACTCTAATAACACTAGTCTACAAATTGAAAAATAATTTTCATAACAGAAATCACAATAATTGAATTTTATGCGTTTGACGACGCTGAATCTGAAAATTAAATCAATTTTTCTCCATCACGTATCACTTTTTTGTTATACAACCTCGAGTAATTGCTGGAAAAGTATAACATTTGCAAAGTGACTAAATTTATCAGTATATGAAATTATACAAAATGTTAAATAAATTTGCAATACTCATAATTTATTTAGCTTATTACATGAAAAAATCTTGTAGAATATAACTATACGCGATAAAATGTGTTATAAGTGGAGTTGGAGAACACAAATTACTTATTCCTTCTGTGTACGGTAGGGTCCTCTCTTTGGAGAAACCAACAGTAGTCACTCCTCATTGATTCATCCCATCTACCTTGGAACGCTGCTCAATTTGCAATATGTCCTGGTGGAAGCGTTCTCCCTGCTCGTCACTCACTGTACCCAAATTTGGTGAGAAAAAGTCCAGATGAGAATGCAAAAAATGAATTTTTAATGACATCCGGCAGCCTAAATTTTTATAATTCAACAAAAGATTTTGTACTAAAAGATCCCAATTGTGTGCTTTTTTATTGCCAAGAAAACCATGGACTAGATCCTTAAATGATTTCCATGCCGCTAGCTCTATATTATTCAACTTGCTGTCAAAATTTTCATAATTGATTAATCTTCTAATCTGAGGTCCAACGAATATAATTTGGCTTCACTTAACCTTGGAAACACTTGGCTTAAATATTTAAATCCTTGTTGTTCTTTATTCAGTGGTTTCACAAAATTCTTCATCAACCCCAATTTGATATGTAAAGATGGCAAAATTACATGCTGAGGGTTGACTAATGGAACATACTTAATATTTTTCCCCAGGAGTGAAGGTGTCTCTTTTGGGCCAGTCTTTAACCACATAATGTTCACTTGTTGCACGACTGTCCCACAAACATAAGAAGCAGCAGTATTTTGTAAAGCCACCTTGAAGGCCTAGAAGACCGATAACTTTGAGGTCGCCACAGATACGCAATAAATGAGCATCGTAATTCACTGCTTTTAAAATCAATGACATACTTTCATATGTCTCTTTCATTCCAACAGCATGCGCTATTGGTATGGAGGGATGCTTGTTTGCATTATGCAGCAGCAACTGCCTTTAAGCTGGTTTTGGACGAGTCTATGAATAACCGCCAATCAGTTTTATAAGGAATACTCAGAGCAGACATCAAACCTTGTATATTGCAGCAGGAACACAGCAGATCTGTCTTAGTGAAATATTGCATTAATTCTTTATTTCTGTTTCTGAAATATGAAACTTTGGTATCATTATGCAATAAATTCCACTCCTTTAAGCGTGAACCTAGAACTTCTGCTTGTTGTTTTGATAAATTGAAGTCGCGAACCAGATCGTTCAGTTCCATTTGTGAAATAAGATGTTGTTCACTATTTGATTTTTCTGGTATGAAATCAACGTCGTTTGAAGCTTGTGCCACTGCAGTATTTTCAGAACAATCCTGTTCAGAATCAGAAATTTCCTGCCACGAATCTGGGGCTGTAGGAATAGGTAAGAGGTCCATGAGCAACTGGTCTCATAGCCGATGGAACATTTGGGTACACAATATTACTTTTATTTTTTGCAGAGAAACCACTGACACTTGTTAAACAGAAGTAGCAGTCGTCATAATGATTTTTTGGTTCACACCAAACCATAGGTATAGCAAAAGGCAAATGCGTTTTTTTCCCTTTTGACCACTGCGTTAGCTCCACATAATACCTAATACACGTTAAATGCGGCGCCCATAATTTATCCTGATCTCCGAGTAGACAACCGAAATAATGTATATAAGCAGTTTTCATCAATTCTGAAATCGGCCTACGCTGACTCTCTTTTGTGAATTCGCCACAGACATAACAAAATAAATTCGGAGAATTTTTACACGAACGTGTTTGCCGACTCATTATGTAAATAAAAGCCGACGTAAAATTATAACACAAAACACTATTTTGATTAATATTAACTAAACTTGCGTAATTGGAAGAAGTATAGGACACTTACTGAACTCGCAGAATTTAATACGGATTACCACACCCGATAATGGCCTTAGCTGCATTGAGAGATTGTGTGATTTCAAAAAGGTTCAGCGGAGATGACTCATCAGTTAAAGCATTGCTGATTGATGCAGGGAGGATGATTCATTATTTATTGGTTCCCGGGTGGGTGACTCTTTGTTTAAGATAGCAGATCGTTTCTATTATGTGCCAAAAATGACATAATAGGGATCTTTAAAGTTATATAAGTAAAAAACGTGACGTGATAGAAAAATTTTGATTACATTTTCTGTTTCAGCATTAAAAATACTTTATAAAACACTCATTGACTTATCTGTTATGAAAATCGTGTAGACCAGTGTAATCACATTATCTCCTGTATTGGAACGAGCCCTTCTTAATCTTAAGGACATTATAATTTCTTTGAGGACGAACGACTTGTTGAGCCTGTTCTAGCAGGATGCTAGACCAAGAGGAATAAGAAACAACCAACAACCTGCAAAATCATCTCAACCAAATTGGCTTGTCAGGATCATCAACTTCGCCATCTGTGTGGCCTCTCAGACATGTCATAAACCCACCTCAAGAGTTGTCCTGATTTAACTGACGTCGCAGTGAATAATAATGATGATAGAGCTTCATATTTTGTTTCTGTTTTAAGACTACATAGGGCTGTCAGACAGACTAATGGCGAAAACGCTGAAGTATGGTTTAGAATAGAGAAAAACATTTGAGCACTGGTACCTCTGTCATATAGCTGAGCGTTCTGATGTTTGCCCATATTATATGCTATAAGCACAGACGCGTTAAGACCAAGGTTCATGGATTCACTGTGACTTACGGAAGGACCACCAAAAAAAACCATGAAAGTTATCTATATTTTTTAACAATTGAGCATTGATTTAACAATTGTTTTAATGTTTGGTTTGATTTTTGAGAAGCCAAGCGCAAAATTGATTCTAAAAATTTATTATTGAAACCATAATTTTCCGTAACATTTTTAAATCCTAGTTTAATCCTAGCTACCCTGGTTTTAATCTAAGTTACCTATCGTATGACTTATTAAATTTAAAACAACGCATGGTGAGGCGGGCCGGCAACGGAGGGTCGCGGTCTGTGCATTCCAGTGCTATAGGGTGAATCCATTCAAAATCAGGCAAGGCTATTTACCTCACCATCTTCGAATCGAATGATATTTTGTATGCAGGTATATTTTGGGTCACCTTGAGTCAACATATTGTTTATAATCTAAAAAAAAATAATTTCTTTGAGGTACAGGTCTGGGAAAGTGATGTCACAAATTAAAATTTATTTTTCTTATCGTGCATCGCCTACTTAAAAAATCGCATATCACCTTAAGTATTGGGCCGTGGTAGCTCGGTTGGATGAGTAAAGAATTAGCAATCGGAGGATTGCGAGTTCGAATCCAACCAAAGATCGTTATGTATATCACGGGATAGTGAACGTTAAATCTGTCATGGTCCCAAATGTCTTCACGATGGCGAGGTGTGGAAGTTTGGAGAGTGGGGTACCAGCTCAGTTGTGACCTCAGATCTTTCCCTTTGGGATTGATCCCAGACCGTCGCCAATAGCCCGTTGTGTTGCACCAGAGAGTGCGACGTTAATTAGATACCTACCTACTTAAGTTTTTAAGATTATAATTTCAGAAAAATTGTGAATCTTTAGAGCAAAACAATACTAATTTCGTAATACTAATTCAAATTAATACTAATTTCATAAGTAGGATTTAAATAGTATTGAAAATATGGATTTTTCAATTTGATCAATTTTAAATTATTTTTTCTAAAGAAAGCCATTTTTTAAATTCTGGTAATGTTTCTAATTTTCTACATAAATATGCTGTCAGAGGATGTGAGCACTTTCCAAAATCCCTTTCGAAATACGAAAAATCCCTGATTCCATGTTAAATTCCTTATAAAAGGACGAGGTTTAAAAAATCCCTAAATTTTATCCGGATTGCCTTTCAACTTCCGGGCCGATGTAGCCCAGTCGGAAGAGCAACGGATTAGCAACCGGAGGGTTGGAAGTTCGAAACTCGGTCCAGCCCAAGATAGTCGTGTACACGGGGGCTGATGCACATTAAATCTGTCGTGTACTCAAATGTCCTCACGTTGGCGTGGGGTGGAAGTTTGGAGAGTGGAGTGCCAGCTCAGATGTTCTCGTAATCTGACCTTGGTTCAAAATTACAAGGCGTTGTCCTTGGATCTTTCCCTTCTATATTGATCCCGGACCGTCGCCAATAACCCTTCATGTTGCTCCAATGCGATTTTAATTACCTGCATACATACCTTAACTTCCAATGAGAAATATCGCGAAAAGTCTGTGTGCCGCTTCATCGTATTCTATGATCTGGGTAACGTAAACTGTTTCACCTAAAGTAAAATAGAAATTATCAAGAAATTATTCACTATGATCACTTTTCTAAACTAATTCAATAAGAAGTGATCACTATACCACTGCTTCAACCGCCTATTAAGAATTAGCTGCTGAAAAATCGAATGGAATCTACACTATTAATGTGTGATAGTTTGTTGGAAGTCTATCTTCGTCTCAACCACAGCACGTAGAGATCTGAGAGAGGTGTCAAAATACGCAGAATAAACTGGGAAAGTTATTCCGCCCCTTTAAAATTTTCAAAAATTTAAATTTTAACATAAAATGTTCAAAAAATTACATGATTGGACAGAGTGCCGTGACGTCACTTGCTGATTCCGTAACGCTTCCGTAGCGGTTTTTGCCCCAACTTTTTTATTGTTTTTTTTGTCAGACTTGACTTAAATATTCGTGCTAAATTCGAGAAAAAAACCGTAGAAAATGTTCAAAATTCAATATACAGTACTTTTTTGTGTCTTACATTTTACTCTTTAAATAAACATTTAATACACTACTTTTTCGAGCCTTATATTTTACTTCTTTAAATAAGCATTATTTTTTATAATTATTTCACATCCAATGCAGCAAACCTGTACCACTCAACTCTTAAATCCATCGTAATTTAAATGGAATTTCAAATTGTTTACTGCTGCCTTTTTATAGCGATTGTTTTTGCGCTGTAATTACTCTTTTTTTAACGACAATGCCAAAAAGAAAACGTTCCATAACAAGCAATTCAGCTAAATATAAACTACGTGAAAGACGTCACAATGAATCTAAGGAACAAGCTACCAACAGAAGACTGGTCGAAGCTGAACGTCAGGGTGAAATTGAGAAATTTAATTGAAGACTTGTAATGAGAAGGCGAAAAATCTAATATGTCGTTTACTAACAATCAGTTATCCCGTGACACATTAAACCATAAAACTTTTAAATCCGAATAATAATAATAATGATAAATTTACAGAATTATATAACAGTGAATCTATAAGAAAGCATGCAAAAAAGAGTAAAAAATCCAAGAGGGAGGTATTTACTAACATGTTGTCCTCCGCAACGCGGGGCCATACAGCTAGTAATTAACTTAAAATGTGGTAGCTATATTTTATCATCAAAACTATCGTAATGGTGAAAATATAGCAAAAAATACATGCAAAATATGGTAATGTATTAAAATTGTATTTCACCACTTCTTTGGGAGTGCCATCCCTCAGGGTGCGCCACTGATTTTAGAATATTCAAGTAAGACTGAAGAATTAGCAGTGTATTAATACAGTAATAATGCAGAATAAACAAGATAATAAATTTTCAAAAAGGCATTCAGTGGCAGACGGGTATCTAAAAGATTCAGCTGCGCATAGGATTAGATCTAGTCTAGTCTGAGCTGCATAATCGGATGAACTTGAATTTTAATGCATTGCAGGCTAGACGTCTATTGAAATTCCGGTAGCAATAATGTATTGGAGATATGCTAAAAATAAACTAACGGATTTAATGCTACTCAAGAGTTGAGAGCATCCGAGTAAGTTTGGTTTTGAACGTTAAACAGTAAGCCTATCGCGAATTTCTGTTTATGAATTAAATATTACGAAAACACAATCCAGTCTATTCCTTTATCTGTACTTCATCTGGTAGGTAGGGCCGGTTGGAAGAGTAACGGATTCGCAACCGGCGGGTTCCGAGTTCGAGTTCAACCAAAGACCGTCGTGTACAAAGGGGGCTGGTGCACGTTAAATCTGTCGTGGCCTCAAATGTCATCACTCTGGTGTGGTGTGTAAGTTTGGAGAGTGCGGTGCCAGCTCGGGTGTTATCGCGTCATCTGACCGTGGTTCAAAACTACGTGGTGTTGTCTTTGGATCTTTCCCTTCGGATTTGATCTCGGACCGTCGTTAATAGCCCGATGTGTTGCTCCAGTGCAACGATAATTAAAATACCTACCTACCTTTTGTAAACACTAACTCCCCTTTATAAACTGGAACTTGGAAAAACAGGTGTGGGCAACCCATAGAGGATGATAGATAGGTAGGTAGTTAATTAACGTCACACTGGAGCAATACATCGGGCTATTGGCGACGGTCCGGAATCAATCTCGAAGGGAAAGAACGAGGACCACATTTCGTCAATTTGAACCACAGTCAGATGACGAAGTCAAAAACTGAGTTGGCATCCCACTCTTCAAACTTCCACACCATTCCAACTGAGGACATTCAAGGCTGGACATTTGGATATTTTGGCTGGACCATTTGGCTAGACCATTGGCTGGACTCAAAGCTCCTTGGACCTAACCCGGAATACGTTTCTTTCGGCATTGAAGTTCTAAAATTCAAAAGTAGTCGAAAATTGGCAGGAAAATAACCTGGTAATTTAATCTCCATTAACAGACAGGATGGGTAACCGAGAAAACGGAACGTCACTAGTGATCAATCCTCAGATTCAAAAAATCCCAAGAAATCACCTCTCTAAGTTTCGCTGTGTCAGGCATTGAAATCTTATTCAATCTCAGCATGACTCAGGCAGTCGAAGGTTTTCACAGGCAGTAATTCTATTCGAAGAAGCGTCCGTTGACACTTATGCTCTGGGGAAAAGTATCCGTGATAGTTAGTGGGCCCAGATATCGCATAATTTAAACCACAAACGTCCTGACGAATGTGTTGCCTTTCCTGCGTGGGCAGCGTGCGATAATCGGATTGTCGCTGTGTCACTTTCAATATTTCAAGCCCAGCTGAAATGCTTCAAAAGGCCGAGTAATGTTTCCGAGTTGGTGACAAAAAAATGTTGCAGACGGAAGGATTTCTTTCTCGGTAAAATTATAGGCACGGTCGGGATTTCGTCATTTAACCTTTTTGAAGGACACTGCTATAAATGGTTTTTGAAAGATCATCTTATATGAAAGCATTTTACCATTTTGAAGGGCACTGCTATAAATGGTTTTTGAAAGATCATCTTATATGAAAGCATTTTGTACAAAAATTCAGTCCTTTTAGTTTTTTTAACCCTCTGAACGTCGAGAGATTTCCTTGTAGTGTGGTCGCGATTCCTGTCAGGTGTATTTCTCTCTTCTGTGTCAGTAAAACTTTCATAGGGTGTGCTTATTACTTAATATTTTATGTCTTGTGTCTGGCGCAGCATGGACAAATATGGCTCTTGCGCCATGAAACCTCAACAAACCAAAACCAACCAACCTTATAGTGAGGAGTTGCTTTTACCTCACAACGCATAAAATGACTCTAACTAATCTCGTCTTCCTAAAAATTCCATAGATTCTTTCAACACTTAGAAACATTCTATTTATTCTTTCCGTAGAATAGAGTCCTCTATCTTACCCTATGGTATTGATTCTGAACCGTCGCCAATAGCGCGTTGGATTGCACCAGTGCAATGTAAATTAAACTGCCAACCTTAGAATAAAATCTTTCTTTGGAATGATTCCATTGGTCATTTCCTTGGAATAGAATCCTTTGGGACCATTCTATCGACCCATTCTGTAGAATAGAATCCATTGGAAAGATTCTATTGGTCCTTTCCTTAGAATAGAAACACTTGAAAAGATTTTATAGTCTCCTTTCCTCAGGATACAATCATTTAGAAAGGATCTGCCAGCTTATTATGTAGAATAGAATCCTTTGGAAAGATTTATTGCTCATTTTCTCATAATAGAATCCTTTAGAAAGTTTTTATAGCTCCTTTTCTTAAAATAGAATCCTTTGGAAAGATTTTATTGGTCAAGAAGATCAAAATTGTTTAGAAATCATGCAGGGAAGACTGCAAGTTGCAGGGTGGACTTATGCACGTGAACCCTTCAAATGGTTAAGAGCTGAAGAGTGGTCCACTCGATGAGTGTCAAAAAAATTATTCCGCAGTGGATTCAATTTCATTGTGGAATTCCTGGTAATGAGACCACAGATACCTTCGCTAAAAGAGGTATGAGTGTATCCAGTCTAGAGCATTACCGAGACGACATACAAATCTACTGTCTCTCTTGTTTAAGAATCAAAGCAATTTCATAGTCATCCTCTCTAATCGAATAAGAGACATACAATAGAGGGAGACCGCCGAATCGACCGAGGCTGTTGACGCTTTTCGTCAGTCGACCGGACACGATTGTAACTTGGCCCACTTGCATCAGAAACACTACCTGACCTCTGCGAAGATGCTGATGTCATCGAAGCATGTAATCTGGCTGGCTATCCTGCATTGTTTCGTTGTGATCCTTATTCCCGTCGGTGGGAGGCTCGAGACCACTTGCTTTCGCTCTAATAGGTAGGTAGTTGAATGAACGTCACACTGGAGCAACACAACTGAATATTGGCGACGGTCCGGGAGCAATCCAGAGGGAAAAGATTCGAGGACAACACCTCGTAGTTTTGAACCACGCTCAGATGACGAGGTCAACACCTGAGCTGGCACCCCACTCTTCAAATTTCAACACGCCAACATGAGGACTTTTGAGGCCACGACATATTTAACGTGCCCCATCCCCACATACACGATGGTCTTTGGTTGGATCGAGTTTCGAACCCTCAAATCTTGCTTACACGCTACTCCACCAATCATGTTACCGAGAGCCGCTTTCACAGAAGAGAGAAATGTCCAAGGAAGAATCGATCCCTTACCACCTACGGCTCGCTGGTTAGCATAGTAGCAAAGGTCAGCACAGTTAGCACAGGTTGTACACAAACCCACTCGGCCGCGAAATTTCCTGTGGGTGCACCTAGTAGACAATAGCTGCTACTGCTAACAGGAACATTTACCATTATTCGTGGGTGTTGTATAATGTAATCGCCCATAGAAGTCTTTGTATCTTTCTTTGTGCTGCTAGAGCTGAGTCACTCTTTACAGGCAGCATGTGTGAATGTTCTACAGCTTTCTTGGACGTCCGTCCATTTTAATGAATCTTATTGGTTGTGCTGCAATCCTATCCTATCTGTATATATATGTGTTGTGTTTTTAATAAACTAGCCCCTGTTGCGATCCATATGGCCTGTGTCATTCCTTTCCTCTGAAGGAATCGTATTTAACAGCAGAGCGTGGTTCCCTGTTTTCAAGTGGGTTCGCTGTTTATTGTCTTTGCGCTTCTACGGGTGTTTCGGGGAGCGTCGTAAGGAAGTTTTTGCTGCTGTTTTATTTTTCGGAGCAATGGCTTTTTCGTCGAAGGAGGGGTACGATTTGGTTCCCTTCGATGGACAGAATTTTTCACTATGGTCGAGGAGAGTAAAGGCTGTATTTTGTGCTAAGCAGTTCGATGCATTCTTGGAGGCAGATCCAGCAGAAGGTGCAGAAGCAGATGAGTCTGTTAAGGCGAAAAAGGCCTACGCTTTCCTGCTGACACTATTGAGCGACCAGATTCTTGTTTCTCTGCAGACTGAGACGACAGCTAGTAAAATCTGGAAGAAATTGGAACTGAAATACGACAATAAAGGAGCTGTGAACCAAATTCTAGCTCGCAAACGATATTGGCCACCTTAAAGAAAGCCAGTGATGTGCCTATGAGACAGCATATTGATAGTGTGACAAGTCTCGTTAGTGATCTACGTTGGTCTGGAGCGGAGGTCAATGAGATGGACATCATTGTCTACATTTTGATGTCACTTCCTCCTGAGTACGAGACCGTCAAAGTGGCTTTGGAGAATCAACCAAGTGCGAACTTAACTTTGGACTTTGTGACCCAACGTCTTTTGGATGCAGAGGCCTTATCAAGTGATTTCAGACACTCCATTAAACCAAGGAAATATCCAGGAGAAAATGCTGCCTTTCTTGCCAAGAAGGAATACTTTTGCCAAAACTGTAAAAGGAAGGGACATACAGCGAAGTTTTGCCGAAAGAAGATAACGTGCTATAATTGCGGAAAGAGCGGTCACATGAAGAGAGACTGCAAAAGTCAACAGAATGCAGGTGAAAGGCATGCCTCAACTGCAGTATCTTTTGTTGTGGGAAGCTCTACACGAGAAAGCTTCATAGTAGACTCTGGTGCTACATCCCATGTGTGCTCAAAAAGAGAGTGGTTTTCGGAATTAAATCCATCATCAGGCAGTATCAAATGCGCTTCGAAAACGGCTAAACTGGAAGTGGAAGGAGTTGGTGTGATCGCCGAAAAAACTTCAAATGGCAAGGAGATTACCCTGAAAGATGTTTTATTTGTACCAAATCTGAGTGGACAATTAATTTTTGTCCGAAAAATAGAAAGTGCAGGTTTCAGTCTGGTATTTGAAAACCGAAAGGTTTTTGTGAAAGATGAGACTGAACACTTCGTACTTGGTAATCGTGATAGTTCGGGACAGTATATTTGTGATTTTGTGCCAAGTGTTGAAAGTGCTTTTCTTGTGGAAGAAAAAGAATTGTGGCATCGCAGGCTAGGTCATCCTTGTAATCATGTGCTGAAGAAATTAGGACTTCCGACTCCGATTTCATTTTGTGAAGTTTGCTCTCATGCAAAGCAAAGTGCCTCGCCGTTGGGGAAAGGTCCTAGAAAGAGGGAGAAGGAGCCTTTTAGAAAAATTCACACGGATATATGTGGACCAATTGATCCAGAAACCTATGCAGGTGAGCGCTACTTTATGACTATTATTGATGATTATTCGCGTTTTACTGAAGTGAGATTATTGAAACGGAAAAGCGATGTATTGAAACGGAAAAGCGATGTAATTGAATAACTGAAATTTTTCTTTAAGTAAAATCCTCCCATTCGTATTTTAAGGTGTGATAATGCTAAAGAATACATGTCTGATGAAATTTTAAAATGTGCTACAGATGCCGGTATAGTCGTTGATCCATCGCCGCCTTACGTTCCAGCATTAAACGGTGTGGCTAATAGATCTCTTATAGAAAAAGGGCGGGCAATGATTTTTGAGTCTGCTTTACCCAAAAGTTTCTGGGGTTTAGCGATTCTTACTGCCGCATACATTAAAAATAGATTGCTCAGTACTGTTGATAACTCTTCACCGTACTTTCTGAAATTTGGCGAAGAGCCTGATCTAAGGAATATGCATGTATTTGGGTGCGATGCTTACATGCTTGTGCCTTCTTCTCAAAGGAAGAAACTTGATCCCAAAAGCAAGCGGATGCTTTTTGTTGGATACTCCTCGATGGGGTTTAGACTAATGAATCCCGATTCTCATAGAATTTGTGTATCGAAAGATGTGAAGTTTGATGAACGTAAGATTCGCGACAAGCTTCAAAGGTTCATCGCAGATGAAGTAGATAAGTCAGTTAACGAGTTCGATGTACTCGAGGACGACAAGAGTGAAAGTGAGAACGACGATTTACATCCGATTGAACTGAGAAGGTCTTCGAGACAAACCAAAGAACCTGTTAGATTTCCACATCCTGAAGTGTATAATACAATGTTCGCCGATGAGTCTTTCACTTTTGACGAAATCGCATCTCTACCCAATGACGAGCAACTCCTGTGGAGGATTGCCATGGATGAGGAAATGGAGAGCATGAGGTCCAACGATGTCTGGAATCTTGAAACCCTACCACCAGATAAGCAATATATTTCGTGCAAATAGGTCCTCAACAAGAAGAGAAATGGTAAGTATAAAGCTCGTTTAGTAGCTAGAGGATTTTTGCAAAAAGAAGGACTTGATATTCTGAGACTTACTTTTACGTCCGTCCATTTTAATGAATCTTATTGGTTGTGCTGCAATCCTATCCTATCTGTATATATATGTGTTGTGTTTTTAATAAACTAGCCTTTTCCCTGTTACGATCCATATGGCCTGTGTCATTCCTTTCCTCTGAAGGAATCGTATTTAACAGTGGGCTTACAAACCGGTATGCCGCCCAGTAGGCCCCATACTGGGCGGCAGTCAAACGCTATGACGACTATACCAGGAAGGCAATGATAATTGATTAACAAATGTAATACGGTTTTTAATTAATGGACCAGCTGTAGCCTGGTTGTTACTGTCGCGGATAACAAAACGGAAGGTCTAAACTCGCCTTCCGGTTGCGCCTGATGCCCGTTAAATCTTTCGTGGCCCCAAATCTCCTCACATCGGCGTGGTGAGCAAGTTTGTAGAGTGGGGTGCCAGCTCAGGTGTTGACCTCGTCATCTGACCGCGGTTCAAAATGACGAGGTTTTGACCTGGGATCTTTGCCTTCGGGATTGATCCCGGACCGTCGCCACTGTTCCAGTGCGACGTAAGTTTGTGGCAATAGAAACATCTCTAGAATTTGTGTTCTTATTGTGGCAACACTAAGAATGTTCGTATCGTTATAAGTGATCGCGCTAAGAATTCTGAATGGCAGTGTACCGCGCAACTTTTCTCTGTATGCATGTCAAACTATATGCTCTGTATTCATTTACCAGTTTTAATTGTTATGTCTGAATAAATTAAGTTTTCTTGTTCCTGAGATGCTTATGGCACAGTTGATAACACGCAGAAATAACATCGAATAATCGAATGCTGCTAGCCAGCATTTTGAGTTGGGATTCTTCCGGAAGCCAGAACCGAAACCACCAAACCCATGCTGCTGTCTGGTCAAAGGTGAACTATCTGCTGGGCTCATCATGAAATCCAGTAGAACTTACTTTTTTTGCAAGAACCGTCTAAGGCGGGTTGGATCGTGGCCGCAGGTAAGCGTTTTGATTCCTAGCATTGCTGCTTTTAAATATGTTACCTGCTGAAAAGCTGCAAAAGAAATAACCAGGATATCGCCTAAAATTCCTCCTTTTTGGCGAGATAGACCGACCTATGGTTCAAACAACTGGATTGTCAATTTAAAATTAACCGATAAAAGCGTTGACTCAAAGTCCAATTAAGCTGTTACTGCTCTTGATCAAACGGAGGTGTGCATATCTGACATTTTAGAAAATCCACCAGCTGAAGGATCGTACTCTTTGAAAACTGGGTTAGCTCAATATGGCGATTCAGGCGAAATGCGCTGCTTAAAAACTTTGTTCAAAGGTTTGGGGTTAGGCGATAAGCGTCCTGCGAGATTTATCTGGTAATCGTGTCAATGATATTTTAAAATCCCTCTGGTTGCAGCAACTTCCAGTATACAACAAATTCTCGCGCTCAGTAGTGACAATTTATCTAAGCTTGCTGAAATGGCCGATGGCATTCAGTGTCACTTGTAGTACTTGTGAAGTTAGTTCAGTGGGGAAACCGGATATCGAAGATGAACTTGCAGCAATCTGTGGATGCTTAGGTAGACTTGAAGCAAGTCCAGGATGTCAACATTCGCGCTCGAGAACCAGATCGCGTTCAAGAGACCATAGTCAAAAACGTAAATCAACGTTTTGCTGGTACCGTAGAAAATTTTCAGACAATGCCCTTAAGTGCGTTCAACCTTGCACATACATGCCAAAAAAACGAGTAAAACACGCGTTTGTGGCGCAAATCGACGGTTCAAATTCTGTAAGCCGCCTGTTTGTTTACGATCATGCACAAGGTCTATAATTTTTGGTTGATACTGGTGCTTCTGTTTCTGTTCTAAATGCACAAAATGCTGACAAAACCAATACGTCAAAAACTTTCAAATTAACTGCAGCAAACGGCTCTGATATTAACACATGGTACGAAAGTACTCACCTTAGATTTTGGTAAAAACAAAACCTTCCATTGGGAGTTTATAATCGCCGATATTCAGAGGCCAATTTTATGTGCAGACTTCCTTAAACACTTTGAATTACTGGTAGATGTTGGCAAAAGTAAAATGATTTCGCAAGATAGAAAAACGGTGATTTCTGGTTTTAGAGCGGGTGGTCCAACAGTAGGGTTAACTTTAGTAGCTCGAGATCAGTTTGGACAGCTGCTTCAGCATTTTCCTGAACTAATGAAAACGGAGTTTGCGAATAGGGTTATAATGTTACACATTTTATAGAAACAAGACCTCAAGTATATGCTAAAGCACGCCGTTTGTCCCCTACTAAACTCGGTATTGCTAAGCGCGAATTCGCTTACATGGTAAAACAAGGTTGGTGTCGACCTTCGAAGAGTAGATGGGCAAGTCCGCTTCATATGGTTAAAAAGGCTGCTGGCAATTGGCGTTGCTGTGGTAATTATAGGATGCCTAATGCAAAAACCATTCCTGATCGTTACCGTGTCCCTCACATTCATGACTTTGCAACACTTTTGTCGAGTAAAACGGTATTTTCTACTGTAGATTTAACTAAAGCTTACTATCAAATAACGGTGGAGCCAGACCATGTCGAAAAAACTGTTACAGTGAGTGTAGAAAGTATTCGTACACCTTAGCGTATGTTTAAAAAATGCCTGTAACTTAAAATCTATGCAACTAAATTTCTCAATAATTATATATAATGAATAATATATACAAGTATTTAGTATTCTATAAGATTTTACATTAAAAATGACAACTATACATATATTTATAACAGAAAAACATAAACTTCCATTTGTCTAGTGGTGCAAAAACTATTCGTAGTTAAAAAAAGTTTGCAGTTTTTCATCAAATATTTTATATTTAATACCTGGTTGGGTATCCTTTTACCTTAATAACTGCTTGGAGCCTTCGTTGCAGACTCGACCAGTTTTGAAGTTACAGAGCTGGATATGGAATGCCATTCTTCTTGAAGAGCTTTTTTAAGATCATCTTTGTTGAAAATTGATCTTTGTCGTACTTTTTTATCCACAATATCCTACACGTGCTCAATTGGGTTGATATCCGGAGACTGGGGAGCAGAGACGTAACTAGGGGGGCAGACGGGGCATGTGCCCCGGGCGCCGGATTTGGGGGGGCGCTAAATTGGCCGAGTATTTTTTTTTTGCTATAGATATTTACGTATGATAAAAAATGAAGAGGAAAAACTTAGTAGACTTAATAGTGGAGACTTAGTAGACTTAATAGTGGATTTAGATGTGTGGCTGCTTCCGTTATCCTGATGCAGTTCTACTGATTATTGGCACTGTGGGTAAAGATATGGTATTTCTATTTTGAATATTGGGGATAAAATATGGCCTTGATAATATGTGGGAGTTGATTTTTACATTTTTCCCTTTTTTTACTTTCAATTTTCCATTATATGCAAAACAGGCAACAATCATAAATCTTAGAAAAAGTTCTCACGTTAAAGTTACCAAGTTTTTGAACCACGTTTTAATATTTTTCTCATCTTTTATGATAATGAATTGTTCTTTTTTATTGCAATCATTTAAATACACCCACGCCTCGTCTATTGTCGCAACATTTTTCCATCTTTCTCCAGCTAAATGCTTCTCATAAAGAATTCTGCAGCGAGTTCTGCGTTCTGCAATATGTTGTGGAGATAGACGATGAACATTGTATTTTTTGGCTTTTTTAAGATTCAAATCACTGTTAATTATTTTATTTGCAGTTGAAACTGAACATTTTAATGGCTTTGTAATAGTCCTTTGACTTGGCGGATCCTCTTTTAAAATTAAAGATTTTACCTTACAAATATTCTCAGAAATTCTTTTCTTTTTTGGATACGTATTTGGAAGTATTTTTCCACTTTTACGTTTTTTCGTTTCTCATTAATAATATTACTTATCGTACCTTTAGATATCTAAAACCATTAGTGTTTTTGAATAATTGAATAAGCATAATTCTCTTCGGAAAGAGCGGAAACATAAGTGTTGAAAATATTGTATAAGCTATAAATTATGGTAAAGATATAAACAACGCTTAAAGATAGGCGCCGTAGTTCTGCTTTCAAACGATTTGTTTATTTATGCGGTTGAAGCTAGGCGCCATAACTTCTCTTTCCGCCACATAGGATTGCTTGTGTAATCATTACTAGAGCTTGAATTCGATCTCAGAACGCAATGTAAAATGCGTAGAGCTTGGCTGCTCATTTTTGTATATATTTATATTAATGTTAATAAATTAGATAGCCTTTAAAAACCTTGATACTTGGATGTATTTCACTCTGTCCTGCCTGCTCACATTTTATGAAGATATTAGAACACATCCATCGAAACGGAAACACATAACCTACCATCCATTGTTTATTTAAAAGCGCCCTTTTGAAAGTAAACAAAACTCTAGTTAGCAGACGATAAATTATACTTTAACTATTTACTGCTGCGAAAATAAAACTATTTCGTAGCATACAATTTTTTACAGCTCATCAAAATCGTTCAAAAAATGTCCGAACAGCCTCTATTTATCATAATTAAATATCCTATACTTAGGGATGGCAAATACTGTTCTTTTCGGCGAACAGTTCTTTGATATTCCGTTCTTTTTAAAAGAACTGTTCTTTAACCTGTTCTTTTGTTCTCAAATGTCTCTACTCGAAATGTACAAGCCCTGTTCCTCCTCGTAGACTATGTGGCGCCAGCAGTTTTCCCGATTGACAGGGACTGAATTTTGTTGACGGCATATTTGTTAGTACTTCGTATAGGCGTGCATATATAAAAAAAATACAAATGACTCGGAGTCTTTGTATTGTTATCGGTTGATTGATTTTTTATGGCGCAAGGGGCATGTCGATTCAAGCTGCGCCAAACTATCAGTAATTGAGAAAAGAAAATCAGAATTTTTCCGTAAATTGGAAAAACGTTCTTGCAAATCGAAACGTTTAAATTCTCTCCCCAGTGGCAACTAATAATGTCCCACATGTGAACCATCTCAAGTAGTTTCCCAAACAGATATGAGGTGCCTAGGATAAAACAAATACGCAAGCGAAAGTAATATTTTTTAGATTTTAATGTCATTTTTAAGTCAACAAAATGGTCATTTAAGTCAATAAAACGACGGTCCATGATCCATCCCGAAGAGAAAGATCCGAGGACAACACTAGGTAATTTTGAATCACGTTATGCAATAGGGAGTTGCCCTTTATAAAAGATTATAAACAAAAAACGCATACCGGGATTACCACTTGGAAAGTAAAATTGGTTTGAATAACAGGTTACTATTATATGACCTATCTAAACACGTTTAAAACATAAAAAATGTAAGTCAAAAAAATCACTCGCTTTTCAACTCATTAGTTCTATGGTGGGATTCGTATTTTCGAGATGTCTTTAAAATCGTAATACCTGACTTAATGAGATCCCTTTTCAACTTATAGAGAGCATGACACCCGATCCGAATTTCCTTTTCACAGTGAAATATGTCCACACATTTGAAATTTTGCTTTCCATTTTGTAAAATTTGGTTTTAAAATAAAGTTAAAAGCATTGCAAATCCTAAGAACGAGAAGAGGCGACACCGCCAGAGAGAAAGCTGGACAGCAAAATCTTGATCAGCAATATTTAAAAAAATTTTTAATTTGTTTAAAACTAAAAATTCATTGTTATTGCCTAACAATTATAAAATTTCACAATTATTACGCTAATCTCCTCGCAAATTCATCAGACGTCGGGGCTTGGTTCAGTCGAGAACAGTTCCTGGAGCAGTCATCGAGATCAGCTCCGCGAACCGTTCATCGAGAACAGAGAACAGGGTCGGAACAATTTGAGAGCAGGAATCATTTTCCGAACAGGAAGCAAAAGAGCTCCGAGAACGGAGAACAGGGTCGGATCAGTTTGAGATCAGGAATCGATTCCTTCGGTAAATTTGATTCCTGCTCTCAAACAGGAAGTAGTCTCAGAGCAGGGAAGTAGATTTATGGTCAGAGAACGGATGAATGAATCAACAGGAAACAGTGAGTCACGAACTGTAGGATCAACAGATGTGTTTCGGACTTAACATAATTTAGAATATACGAAAATTTTTGAGAACTTGGAAAATTCGAGAAAAGATAAGTTTGCAAAATTCCCACCTGTTTAAAATCGAAGAATAAAAAAATTGCAATGTTTCTTTTAACAAAAAGAACCGAGAACAGGTTTTTGTGAAAAGTGGGAACAGGCTGTTCCCGTTCTCTTTTTGAAGAACAGGTGAAAAAGAACAGTTCGCTCTTTTTCCCCATCCCTACCTATACTAAAGCGACAGTCTGTTGATTTTGATTCAGCCCACACATATCCTGATACCATTTTACAAAACCTTTTCATTGCATTTGCAGCGATTATAAGTGAAAGAATATACCAAACATGCTACTCTTAGATTATTTGTCAATGAAATATCTTATAATTAATTAGGTATTTTATCTTATACTAAAAATGAAAAAAAAACCTGCAAATTAATCTATTTACCTATGAAATCAAGCATTTACCATCTAAGTTGAATAAACAAATTTTAGACAAGTGGAATTATTGTGTGGTGGGGCGATTATCAGGTGTTTTCGGGGGGGTTTGGTTTGGTTGGTCGGTGGGGAGCGCCAAGGCGAGTTCTTGCTCCGGGTGGAAACTAGCCTAGTTACGTCTCTGCTGGGGAGGAAATTTCATGAATGTTGGTGTATTATACAGCATCCAGAGGCGCGTATTTAAGGCTGTGTGCTTCGGATCATTATCGTGCATAAAAACATAACCACGATTAAGTCCCATTTTCATGGCACTGGACTGCAAATTATTTTTTAAAATGTCTATGTACATCTTATGGTCCATGATTCCGTCAATTACTATTAAATTTCCTACACCAAACGCACTCGTACATCCCCAAACAAGCAGAGCCCCCTCCATGCTTCACTGTTGGAAAAAGATTCTTTGGATCCATCTCTTTTGCTTTTCTCCACGCCATTCTTAAACCATCGGACCCAAAAAGGTTAAATTTACTTTCATCTGAGAATATAAACTTTTTCCAAAATTCTGGGCTTTCTTGCAGATGTTTTTGTGCATTTGCCAAGCGCAGTTTACGGTTCTTCTCATTTACGAAGAATTTTCTCCGAGTAACTCGACCGTGAAATCCTGCTTTTCTGCATGCATTTCGTACAGTACTTATCGAAGCGTTTACTCCGGTATTTTTCAGCTCAACTGCAAGTTTGGGAGCACTTATTCTCGGATCTTTCTTCAATTGCCGAACGATGAATCGACGGTCCGAAGAGTTGAGAATGGATGGTCGACCAGAGTGGGCCTGATTAAGCAAGCTTGAAGAGGCACCAAATCTTTTAATTATAGACTGTATAGTAGAATGGGGTCTCCCAATAACATACGAAATTTGATTAAAAGTTTTACCGTCTTTACGAAGCTTTAAAATTCTTTCAAAAACGGGTCACGGTACCTTTCCGTCCCATTTCGACAATTTATACTTCGAATTTCAAGTTAACTTTTTACTGAATATATATACTCTTTAGCATTCCAAATCATTTACCTACCTTGTACTTCTGAAACCAATCACAAAACGCGAAAATAAATTTGCATTTTTCGCGTGTACGAATACTTTATACGCGGGCGAAACCCATTTCTATTTCCTGCTGTTAAGTTTTAAAAAATAATTTTCAGTATATTTTGGTTATTGGATACAAATACACTTTGTAAAAGATTTTTCGAACATGTAATAATTATTTTAATGATTTTCATCGAGTCTAAATGTTAAAACCGCGTTTTTCACTTTAAAATTCGCACTGTACGAATACTTTCTGCACTCACAAAGGGTGGATAAGTCGTTTCGGTGTGCCAGATGTCATCACATCTGACCAGGGCAGGCAATTTGAATGCGAACTTTTTAAATTCCTTGCAGCTTTGCTAGGCTTTAAACGCATACGTTGAACGCCTTGTCACCCGGCTGCCAACGGAATGGTTGAGCTTTAACACCGTGATATGAAGACAGCGATGAAATGTCTTGACACTGTTAACTGGACAAACACTGCCAAGAGTTCTTTCAGGTTTGCGCTCCTGTCTGAAGGAAGACCTGCATGCTTCTTCGGCTGAGCTGGTTTATAGCACACCTCTACCTCTCCCCGGGATTTCTTCCAACCGTCTGAAGAGGTCCATACAGACCACCTTGTCCAGCAACTTCGGGATTCCATGTCCGAATTGAGATGTACCTCTCCACGACGGCAAGGAACACCTAGTTTTCTGGCACCCGGAGCTCGACAGGTGTTCTCATGTCTTTATCCGACAAGACGGAATGAGAAAACCACTACAAGCCCCGTACGAAGGTCCCTTTCCTGTTCTTGCAAGGCATGAACGCAATTACACCATCCAGATTGGCAACCGACAATCCAGCATCGGTGTCGACCGTTTAAAGCCAGCCTTTCTCTTGGTGCAAGCTCCTCCAGAGGTCGCTGACAAGTCCCAGCATGGCATGACTATGTCCGAGGAAAAGAGTAACTTTCGCTGTGATTCGTCGTTGTAAACCTTCAGTTCACATCTGGGGGAGTTTGGAGAGTGGGGTGCCAGCTCAGGTGTTGCCTCGTCATCTGACCGTGGTTCAAAATTACGTGGTGTTGTCCTCGGATCTTTCCCTTTGGGATTGATCCCGGACCGTCACCAATAGCCCGTTGTGTTGCTCCAGTGTGACGTTAATTGAAATAAATAAATAAATAAATAACACATCTGGGGGAGGGTGTTGTGGTAACACTTAAAAACATCTCAAGAATTTGTGTTCTTATTGTGGCAACACTCTGAATGTTCTTATCGTTATAAGTGTTCGCGTTAAGAATTCTGAATGGCAGTGTGACACGCAACTTATCTCCGTACGCATGTCAAACTATATGCTCTGTATTCATTTACCAGTTTTAATTGTTATGTCTGAATAAATTAAGTTTCCTTGTTCCAGAGATGTTTATGGCACAGTTGATAACACGCAGAAATGACATCGGAATTGAATGCTGCTAGCCAGCATTTTGAGTTGGGATTCTTGCGGAAGCCAGAACCATCAAACCCAGGTGACATCCCAAAAGCTCAACTATCTATCTAAATTAGTATATTTTATTCAAATAATTTAATTAATTTTCTTTGTCTTAATTTTTAATTCATAAATTGTGTGTTGGACGATAGTAGACATAAGCCCTATTTGCACTGCGTCCCAAGAACTTTTGTTTCTCTTCAGGTGAAACTCCTTGCTCCACCCATAGACGTGAAATATAAGTAGACTGAGCACTGCTATTGAGAGGAGCTTCAAAAAGCGTGACCAACCTGTCGACTAGTAGTCACGTGACTACTTAGTTAAAAATTGATTTCGCTGGCCGATTTGGTATTCTATCGCTCATTTGGCGATTTAACATCTCATGACAGTGTAGGTGTGTGAATTCGCATTTCTATAGAGTGGTAAAATCGCCAACGCCTGTCAGATGATCAGTGGACCAATCAAAGGATGAATCAATGAATGGGCGTCTTCTCCCGTCCCGTGGACCAATCTGATGAATGTTAGGTTCCACCTAGCAGAAGAAAGCAGTCTACATCGACCTTGAAATTAAATAGACGGAGCATGTACCCGCAGCTTCCAGTTGCTCGGTTTGAAGATCTGCCACGTGGTTGTGGGTAAAAGCAGGAATCCTAAATTATTGATTGGTTAAAGTGATTATCCGCCGTGATCAAAAACACTAGTCTTCGCTTCCATAGCCAATCGGCTAAGTCGATTTGTGATTTACCCTTCAGAGATCTTACAACAGCTACTTCGCCCACATGATCCGTCTATTTCATTAGAAGGTCGATGACAGTCTATGGGTCACGTCACTACTAGTTTTAGTCAAATGATGCTGGTCACATAAAAAGGTTGCCACATTGCTCATCCTACTTTTATATTTCCTCTGACTCCCACTGCCCATCTAGAGCAACCTTAGTGTACCTAGACTATTCCATCAGTTCTATTCCCCTAAAGATTTCAAGGAGGTGAGCAGCCAGACAGACAAGATGACCGCCGCTGTGAAAGGGTTAGAACTTTCCATTGAAATGCGGACGAACGAGTCTGCGTGAAATTCGGAGAAGCCATTGAACAATTAGTTGTATCAGGGTTTTGGAAACAAGAAAAGTTGGAAGAGAGCCACTTATCGAAACTGAATGCTTGCTTACAAAGACGTGGATTCATCAGTTGAAATGGATAGCGGGATCATGGACGATTTGTAAGAGACAGCGAATCATTATTTTTTAACGGCGACAGGCGGCAATGCTTGTGCTCGAAGACCTCACACGGTGCACGTGCATAAGTCGATGACACTTATCCCTATGCATCTGAACCAACTTTGACAAATAAGATCGACAGGGTGGTAGGTAGTTGAATTAACGTCGCACTGCAGCTACACCGCGGGGTATTGGCGAAGGTAATAATAGTCATGGGCTTAAAATGCAAACGTTATGGAAATTTTAATATTCAAGGAGTTAAAGGGCCACAGTAGTTTTATAATAATGTGGTCTTTGCTTTAATCGACAATAACAGTTATAAAAATTATGTGGTCAACATTAACTCAGTTCACCTTCAGACACAAACCAGAAAATAATTTCGGAGGAGGCTTCAGGTTTTCCGTTCCATTCGAAAGTCGGTGATGAATATTACTTTTTCTGATTTTTTGACTTTTTAGTTCTGGCTACATACATTTTTCCGTTGTAATAAACTATTTTTGACAAACGCTGCTTAAATTAGCCCCAGTGTGCATTTTTTAGGGTTTGAAATATTTCAGGGAGAGGCTCTACGTGTGTAGGTAGTTAATTAACGTCGCACTGGAGCAACACAACGGGCTATTGGCGACGGTCCGGGATCAATCCCGAAGGGAAACATCTGAGGATAACACCTCGTAATTTTGAACCGCCGTCAGATGACGAGGTCAAAGCTTGATCTGGCATCCCACTCTCCAAACTTCCACATCACGCCAACGTGAGGGCATATTTGGCATGACAAGTTTAACGTGCACCAGCCCCCGGGTACACGATGGTCTATGATTGGATCTATTTTCGAACTCGCAAATATCCAGTGGTTAATCCACTGCTCTAGCAACCGGGCTACTCGGCCCCTGCTCCACGTATGTTCATAGAGGGAATATGAAAGTAGAGTGAGCAATTGCGACCTTTTTATGTGCCCAGGATTATGTGACCAAAACTAGTGACCCTAAAACTACTTTCGTCTACCCGAGCATTCGCCATCTGATTGATCCACTGGACAAGAAAACACGCCCTTCCAATGATTCATCTGATTGGCCCGAGCGAAATAGTAGTAGACTGGTGATTTTGCCATATTTGTCACCACAATACAAAAACAGCGATCACCAGATAGGTTTCCAAACGAGGCGATAAGATCGCATATCAGCCAACCAAGTACCTTGTTCACAGAGTAGTCACGTGACTACTAGTCGACATGCTGGTCACTTTTAAAACCTCTCAATAGCGGGCTGCGGTAGCCCAGTTGGAAGAGCAACGGATTAGTAATGGCTTACCAATCGGAGGGTTGCAAGTTCGAAATTCGGTCCAGTTAAAGACCGTAATGTACACGGGGGCTGGTGCACGTTAAATTTATCGTGGCGTTGGCGAGGAGTGGAAGTTTAGAGAGTAGGGTGCCAGTTCAGGTGTTGACCTCGTCATATGACCCTGGTTCAAAATTACGAGGTATTGTCCTCGGATCTTTTCCTTCTGGATTGAACTCAGAACGTCGCTAATAGCCCGTTGTGTTGTTCCAGTGCGACGTTAATTCAATTACTTACCTACTAACTACTTTGTAAATATATTTAACTATTTTCAGTCATTGTAGCGGTACATATCTATTGATGGTTATGTTCACCAAATATTAAATGGCATTAGGTGACCGATCTGTCTAGAGGTCAGGGTTCGGACTTCTGGATCGAAAGGTTTCTGGTTCGAATCCTGGGTTAGACATGGATGAAAGTATTTCATCGAAGCAAAACTTAGAATAGCTTTCTTTATTTCATAAACTTATGTTGCAGTTGTCTTATGTACTTCATATATTCCAGGTACAATAGCCGTACAACGTTTTTGGAAATTGTTAGAAATGGATAAATAAATAAAATTGCTACTAAACATGAAGGGTTATGATTTAAGCCTTATTATAATAATAAATATTTTTTCAACTTTTCTCAAGCATCACTGGGTCACTTTATTGAAAAAATGTTTTCGTGCTTTCCCATCAACACTTAAAATTTACGATCATTTAATAAATATTACTGGTGTCTTAAAACACGAAAGTCTGAATTATTAAAACACTTTATATCGGGATTTGAAGTAATGAAAAGACTAATTTATACTTAAAGCAAGTTAGAAACAAACAGAAATGGCTAGCAAAAAATGTGGAAACGATGAGGCATGAAAAGATTAGGCAATTAGTCGATGTCTGAAATTCAAATCCTCTAATAGTGACAGACATAACGTGCAGACAATTTGACTGAAAAGCGTAAATTATTCCCTGCCATCATAGCGCCATTCCCGTCTTTCACTATATAAAACAAAATGTATCATAATTCCATTCAATGTCGTTCAAAACTAAAATCGTGACAGATGTCTCAGTAACATAATGCAAGAGAAAAAGAAATTCTCCCTTCTAAATTATGAACAGTATAAAACATCAGAACAAATGAGCAGACGATGTGCAAGAAACTATCACAGAAAGCGAATGAATTGGAACGAAGAAAAAGAAGAGGGCTTTGCAAAGTTTTCGCAGAGCTCATTAGAAGGCGTTGCTTGGTGGTAAAAATTTCTGTTGCCAGGAACGGATATGACGTCATTCATACAATGATACTGCGATGCCATCATAAAACGATAAAACAGCAGTTGAACTAATTTTATGGTTGGAACATTGTTTAACGAAAAATTATGCATGCGACTCTTTATCGGAAACGATTTCAGAAAGATGAAGATAAGAATTCTCTGAATTTAGAGAAGTTTGGAGAGTGGGGTGCCCAGCTCAGGTGTGACACCTCATCTGATCATGATTCAAAATTACGTGCTGTTGTCCTCCGATCTTTCCCTTCAGGGGTTGATCCCGGACCGTCGCCAATAGCTCGTTGTGTTGCTCCAGTGCGACGTTAATTAAATACCTACCGCAGAATTTAGGATATTTTTCGATATTTTCTGTAGTATGTGTTTTGTCTTGTCATGAAGTGTGTGGTCGAACTTGTTATCATGTATTCATTTTTCAAGTTTTATTTGCCCCCATGTAGGTTATCCCGACGAGTTATCTCGTCATTTACAAAACTGATCACATCTTGAAGGACGAGGTATCTCGTCATTGAGAAGGACGAGATTATCATCATAAAAAAAATCGGCAATGTCTTGATGGCGATATATCTCGTCATTAGAAAATTCGTCAGAGGACGAGATATCTCGTTGGACGAAATATCTTGCCGAAACCACTCGGGAGGGTGAAAAATTTCAAAACGTAAAGAATGCCACATTGATGTGGTATGAAAAGATGTAAGATTTTGTTGTCTGTCGATGATTGAAATTCGAATTCTTGATCATTGAAAAATTTTACGTGCTGCCAAATTTGACAGAGATATGCGTAAATTATCCTCTTTACATTACAATGCCATTACTTTTTTCACAAGAAGCAATAAGACAAATTCCATTCAATGCCATTCCGTCCTCATCACCTAAAACAAAAAAAAAGCATTTCCCCTTCAATCCAAAACCCGAAATTGTGAGATGTTTTACCAACATAATGCGAGAGAAAAAGTTCTCAAATTAGAAAACATCGTAGCAGACAATTGGCAAGAAAGACACTATCACAGAAAGCAGACGAATTGAAGCGAAACAAAATGAGAGCTTTCGAAGAGTTCTCGGCGGAGCTCATTAGAAGGCGTTGCTTTTCTGTGGTATAAAATTCTGTTGTCAGGAACGGATGTGATGTAGCTGCTCTTACGATTATTCTTACGATGCCATCATAAAACGATAAAACTCAAAAAACAAACCGTAAAACATATTTTGTGGTTGGAACATTGTTTTACGAAATATTATGTTTGTTACTTTTTCGATCTGGCAACGATTTCATAAAGACGAAAATTGGAATTATCTGGAGAATTTTGGCTTCTCAATACACTTCTATAGTATTTTCGAGTTTTGTCTTGTCTTAAAGTGTATGCGTTGTTAAACTTAGAAATTGATTTTTCCCAGCTTGTCTTGATTAAACATTTTCAAATAAAATGAAGCCTGCCAAGAAACGGGATACCACGATTATGTATCCTGAAAAGATTTTGTTGTCTGTCGATGATTGAAATTCGAATTCTCGATTGCTGACTGATATAGCGTACTGCCAAATTTGACTGAGAAATGCGTAAATTATTCTTTGCCAACACAATGCCATTCCGTTTTCTACAAAAGCAATAAAATATTTCCATTGAACGTGCTATTCTTTACGCATCCCGAAAAACACAACTGAAATCGTGACTGATGCTTCACTAACATAATGAAAGAGAAACAGAATAATTCTCACTTCTCAAATTAATGAACATTAAAAAACATCAGAACAAACGAGCAGACGATTTGCAAGAAAGAAACTATCACAGAAAACAAACGAATTGAAGTGGAACAAAAAGAAGAGAGCTTCCGAAAAGTTTTCGGCAGAGCTCATTAGAAGGCGTTGCTTTGCGGTGGTATAAAATTCTGTTGCCAGGAACGGATGTGACGTAGCAACTCGTACGATGATTCTTACGATGCCATCATAAAATGATGATAAGTCGCAAAAAGTAAAATAAGAGTACTCCCACTCGCAAGTCGCTCTAGAGATATGTGAAAATATATCTCTTCACAGTTCGCATCGGGTATGATTTGTAAGGATGGCTTCCGTAATAATTCCTGATGAATATGTCCTTGCTTTTGAGTCTAATTATGCGTATCATTAGCAACATTATTATAACTTCTTGTTCTCTGTGGATGTCTTGCGATGTTCCGGAAATGGAATACTTTGAGAAAGGGAAAAAGAACGTAGGCGTGAAATTACTTTTCTTTTTTCGGCATCTCATTTCTTTCAAATTTACTCTTTCGATAAGATAAAGCGCTGAGATTTTGGAGAGAAATACGAGTTTGTTCGGTAACGTAAAAAACAGTTTTTGTTTCTTCATAATAAATTTCTGAGCTTGGGTGACGAAGGGAGTGGGAAAAAAGGTGGATTTATTATTTAAAAAGTCTTCGAATTTTTTCATGAAGGCTTGCTGTTCTACTTCGGCAAGGGTTCAGTTACAAAAAAGTGATTTTTTTTAACGTTTGTTTATTCTTTTAAAAGAAGTTCTTTAAAACAGCTCTACTGTTCTTTTCGTACTTTTACTGTTTTTAAATGGTGGAAAAAGTTATTTGTGCGTCAATCTATTCGTTCTTGGAAAGTTGGATGCGCTGAAGAATTTTTTCCTGTTTTCCTCATCTTAATTTGTTTTTAGTTAGTCGAAAATATCGTGAAAAAAATGTTTTCTTTACCTTTTAAAATGACATGAGTTTTAAAAAGAATTAATTATACAAGTTAATTAAAGAATCTTCTGGGAAAAATGTCTTGTGTTGTGACTAGGTGAATGTACCAACTTGATGTAATGAATCATTAACAACTTAAAATCATTGAGCGGTCAAATTTTTTAGTTTATCCGGGAACTTTAAGAAAGATGGTTACATATCGTTCCTATTACTACTTTTAGATAATGCAGGTATTTTTAGTTAACATCTCACTGGAGGAACACAACGGGCTATTGGCGACGGTCCGGGATCAATCCCGAAGGGAAAGATCCAAGGACAACACCACGTAATTGTGAACCAAGGTCAGATGACGATTTAGATAATGGAAATCAAAGTCAAACTAAAGTCAATGAAGTCGTAGTTTCCACAGCTTATTCTCATGATTATTTATTTCGACGGTTTAGTATTTAACTTTTGACGAATCTTTACAAAAAATAAGGTCAAGTAATGCAAGTATAAATAATTTCGAGAAAATTTTGTTTTAGTACAAAGTATAAATATATTGTTTCAAAAAGATTGTTATTGAAGTCCATTTAGCTTCTATTTTTTGTAGATCAAAGAAAATTTATGTTTTTTGTCAGATGGGCGAAAAATTTAATGTACTTTTTGTGCCACAGAATTTTAATAATGAGCCATGAGATGAAAAACTTGAAAATTTCTACAGTAGATCAGGGAGCAGAAATTGGTCAACCTCTGGGTAAATAAAATTAAATAAAACTATTGAACCAAAGCGGTGAATTTCCAAGTGAAAATAAAGAAATAATTTTCAGAGGAAGAATAGGAAAAAGTACCACCTACTGTGTTGTCTGGAAACGAATTACATTCATTACTCGCAAGATGTTTAGATATAATTACAATGTTCTCAGACTATATGTGGAAATTTTATTTCAGTCACAACAGACTAGTTTTAATAAAGTATGGACGGTGACCTTAAACTAGGTCGAGGTTACAATTTTAATGAGTCTCATAACATAATGCCCAGTCGGGTGTTATTTCATCTTAAAAGTAATTTCAAATTGCTTCAATGAAATCTATTTCGCTCAACACTAAGTTCACGAGGTTAGTTGATAGCAGAGAAGTACGATTCTTTTTAAATTTCTTGTTTAATTAAGATTAAAGTTCAAATAACTTTTCATTATCTTTTTAGATATGGTGAACATATGTTGCGGACGTAATTAAACTCTGAAATTTAGGTCGAGCACATGATGAATCATAAAAGTTGGGGCTCAGAGAGAAGATTTAAGAACCATTGATCTACTCTGTTAAATTTGAATTTCAAATAGAGCGGAAATGGCCAAGACATTCAATAAATTATCTTATCTTTCTGGAGCTACAAAATGAAAAGTCAGTCATTATTCTGTAAAAGTTTATATTAGTTCACTTTATGAGGTCTTCAGAATCCATTAAAACATTTTAAACTTTTCTGCTTGCTAGTACTTTAAAAGAAATTTTTTTATGTAACGGTTGTCAAGTTGTAAGCATCACTTCATGTATAAGTGCCATAATTTTGGCACACAAGGATATGAGGTGGCTTCATGCCAAAATATTTAAACTACAATTTTGTAAGAATTAATGTTATCTCATACATCAGTGAAATCTCGTGTTATTAAAATACATCGTTGGATTATTTTGGTTCGTTGTTGTGATGCGTGATGTCAGATTAAAGACAGCTTTTTAATAAAGTATACTCATTTATTACAGTAGATTGGAGAACATTCCCAGGCCAAATGCGCACAGTTCAATATTTACATGAAATAAAAAGAAAGCATAACAAGAAACAACAGAGAACAGCCCTTCCATGTTTCGTACTCTAAACCCGGTCATACACTTCAGCAGCATGTCACAAAACATACGACATGCGCACTCCGTTTCTATACAGAAAACATGTCCGTATTTCAGCTAATTTTGTGTCGCAAGTCTAATGGTGAATCAATGTGGCTCATGTACGTCATATCTGTCGTGGCCTCAAATATCCTCATGGAAGTTTGGAGAATGGAGTGCAAGCTCAAGTGTTGACCTCATCATCTGACCGTGGTTCACATTTGTTGTCCTCGATCTTTCCCTTTGGGGATTAATCCCGGACTGTCGCCAATAGTCCGTTGCTCCAATGCGACGTTAATTATCTACCTACCTATCCTCGACTTCTTGTTTCAACAAATCTGAAAAAAGATTATTTAAACTAAAGGAAAGGTTTCCAGATTTAACTATCATTTGGTATACAATTATTTTTTCATTTTCAGAAATGTTTCGGCTCCCGAAACTGTAGATACGTAGTTAATTAACGTCACACTGGAACAACACAACGGGCTATTGGAGACGGTCCGGGATCCATCCCGAAGGGAAAGATCCGAGGACAACGCCTCGTAATTTTGAAACACGGTCAGATGATAACACCTGAGCTGGCTCCCTCTCCAAACTTCCATACCACGCCAAAGTGAGAACATTTGAGGCCACGACCGATTTAAGGTTCACCAGGAGCCATGTACATGATGGTCTTTGGCTGGACCTAGTTTCGAACTCGTAACCCTCCGGTTGTTAATCCATAGCTCTTCCAACCGCGGCCCCCCCCGAAATTGTAGGAGGTATTGCAAACGTAATACCATCTTTTCGCCTTTTGATAGCTTAGATACATAGATGATGGTTGTAGGATGAAAGATGAACCGTGAGAAAGTCATTTTGAATTGTGTTAGCAAAGCTTTTATGGCAGGAAATATTTCGTGTACAAATATCGGAAACGATTGTTTGCATTTGGATAAGTGGACGTCCTTTTTTAAACAGGTGTTAAGTTTTTTATGGTGGGAACTAGATAATCGAGTGAGATGTACGTATAGCCATTCGTAAATCTTTCGCTCCTTCCAAGGCCTCGTATACCACACAACAAAGAAATATCGCAGAAATAGAAGTTAAGTTTCTGAAGTAGTTTCCAACTGTGAAGGATTCAGATTAATCGCAACACATCAACCCATGTCTGAAAATGAAATTAAAGTATAAAGCAGAGGGGGGCAAGTACACTCCTTGCGGCGATTCGCTTTCAACGATGTTGATATGTATAGCGCCTGCGCATTTTCTAGATTAAACGGGGAAAGACTGGTTACACTAGACGATCAGTTAGCGGGGAAAATGCGAAACCTCACGTCCCGGTCACCACTGCAGAAGTCGTTGTTTGATGACGAATAAAAGTTCAACTTTTGAAAAAGATATATTTCAACAGGAAAACAACTAATCACTCACAACTATAAAATAAGTCATTCGATTAATTTATTTTCAGAATTGTAAGATTTTTTATCCTGCTCCTATGTGGGAGGTATCTCTGGTACTCTACCTGTGGTACCTCCCTCATCAGGTAAACCCATACTGGGCATCGATGAGAAGAGCCTAGGAAAGTGAAAAAAAATGCTTTTCTGTTCAACGTATTTCTCATCATGGTTAGTGCTTTGTTTTCAAAGCGAAAGTGCCATATTTGGCCAAGTTGCGCCAAACAACGTCAAGTAAATGGACACAATGAAAGTTTTACTGACACAGAATAGAGGAATACACTCAGAGGAATTGAACCTGCACCATCTACACGGCGAGTTCACAGTGGGCAAACCAACCATTATCATGAAAATGAGCTTTAAGCGTCTCCGAAAAACGTCAGCTAATAAATATCTGCTCTAAGTCGACGATGTGATAATGATTAAAATAAAGAGAATTATAACGTACGGTATTGAATATTTACCCATCTGAGTGCATTGACTGGAACAGATTAAGGATTTTAGTCTGTTTTAATGAAGCCTGCCTTTTCCAGTTGACGGCGGGATAGCTACAATAGTCAAAACTATTCAAAAGCAAATGTCAATCAAGTAAGTATTCATTGATGCGTTCATTCATTTCGTGATTGATGTTTTGTTGGATTCGTTGTTTTCCAACGCCCGGTCGATTTGAACTTGTTAGGTAGGTTGGTAGTTAAATAACGCCGCACTGGTGCACAACATAGAGTGGTATTGGCGGCGACGATCTGGAATCAATCCCGAAGGGAAAGATACAAGGATAACACCTCCTAATTTTCAACCACGATCAGATGACGTCAACCACGATCACCTCAGCTGGCACCCTTTCTCCAAACTTCCACACCACACCAACGTGACGACATTTGAGGCAACGAAAGATTTAACGTGCACCAGACCCCTTGTACACGATTGTCTTTAGATGGATCGAGTTTCGAACTCGCAACCCCTAGTTAACTAACCGTTACTCTTCCAACAGGGCTACTCATCATCTCACCGTGGTTCAAAATTACATGGTGTTGTCCTCGGATCTTTCTCTTCTGGGGATGATTCCGTACCGTCCCCAATAGCCCGTTGTGTTGCTCCAGTGTGACGTTAATTAAATACCTACCATCCAACTGGGCTATCGTGATATAGAACAAGTTGAACAACCGGTACCCCATCATCTAGTTGATAGTGGAGGTCCGGTAGGTAGGATAATTAACGTCGCACTGGAGCAACACTACGGGCTATTGACGAGAATCAGGGATCAATCCAAAGGGAAAGATCCCAGGGCAACACTTCATTGTGAACCACGGTCAGATGACGAGGTCAACACCTGAGCCAGTACCCCACTCTCAAAACTTCCACACCTCGCCAACGTGAGGACATTTAAAGTCACAACAGATTTAACGAGCACCAACCTCCTTGTATACGACGGTCTTTGGATGGAAACCTTTGAGCTCCCTAGTTATCATAAGATTTAATTTGTAATATGCCAATGAAGCAATTTATCAAAACTTAAATTCCTATCAAAGTCTTCAGTGCCCCGCAGAATCAATAAATTCAAAATAAAGACCGAAGAATAAAAATTGCCCCTTCTACTCCAAACAGCACTCCCTCACTACCAATCAAATCCCAATGTATCGCTCACCCAATAAACGACAATTCGAAATCCCAGGACGAAAAGAATTTCGACTCTTATAAAAATACCTTGCAAGACAGGAAACAAAATTGTATTTCATAAATCAAGTAGCCAGCAAACAGAAGGATCGATTTACATTCTTCGGCTTGCCTTTGTATCCTTTCATTCTGGATATTAACCAGCTTGGGGCCCCTTCCTCCGAAATGAAAGTCGTTTATTATTCCGAATTCTGGAAATCGAACCTTTTGAGGAATGTCGTGGAATAAATGGGGGGGGGAAAGGCTGGGTGGGGACTGGATGGTATTAAACGCTTATATCCATTTCGGGGTGTTATGGGGTATTTATTGGATAAAATGACTCCGGTTTAGTTTCAGGATAGTACGTTTAGTGCAATTTAACGTCGCATTGGAGTAATAGTATTGGTGATGGTCCGGGATCAATCCCGAAGGAAAAGATACCAGAACAACACCACATAGTTTTGAACTACGGCCAGATGACGAGGTCAACATCTGAGTTGGCACTCCACTTTCCAAGCTTTCATTCTACTCCAACATGAGGACATTTGAGGCCACGATAGACTTAACATGCACCAGCCCCCACGTACACGACTATCTTTGGTTGCATCGAGTTTCAAACTCGCAACCGTCCAGTTACTAATCCGCGACTACCAATTTGGCGTCGCGAATAAATATTCGAAAGAATGAATTCAGAATTAAAAAATGATAGTTGATTAGTCAAAGTCAATTAGATTAAACGTCAAACATCGCCAAAACGGCGATAAACCACAGTTTAGGGTAATCCCGATGTGTATAACTCGAGAGTAATTAGGTAGTGGAAGAAAAATCTATTTTTCCTGTCTGGTTTGTTCACACGGAAAATCCCTTTCATAGCTTGATTTGGTTTGTCACTACGGTCACTTTTAGCTACATGAGGGCTAATTAGACTCAGTGTTCGAAAGGAAAATAATAAATCTCTAAAAGTTTAATATATTTATGTTCTTGTATTAAAAAAAACTGAAGAGAAAAGTTTTTTAAACTGAAAATTTTCTATATTTTCCAGAACAATTTGAGAATATGTAATGAATAGTGTCACCATCGAGGTTGATAAAGCAAAACGAATCTGCAACTTTCACCAAATTCAGCAATAGTTGTACAAATACGTACTACTTATTTACGTACGTCTACTTACGTACTTATTTACATACTATCTACTTATTTACGTATGTCCACTCACGTACTTATTTACGTATGTCCACTCACGTACTTATTTAGTATGTCCACTCACGTACTTATTTAGTATGTCCACTCACGTACTTATTTAGTATGCCCACTCACGTACTTATTTAGTATGCCCACTCACGTACTTATTTAGTATGCCCACTCACGTACTTATTTAGTATGCCCACTCACGTACTTATTTATCTACTACTTATTTACATACTACGTATTTACTCATTACTTCCGTACTTATATACGTACTACTTACTATGTACGTACACAAGTGCGTAAGTACTACGTTACTACTACTTAAGTACGTAAGAACGACGTTGTTACTTAATTGCTACGTAAGTACTATGTTGCTACGTAATTACTACGTAAGTACTATGTTGCTATGTAATTACTACGTAAATACAAATGTTATTACGTACTAATTACTACGTACATGCGTAGTAATACATAGTAATTAGTTGGCAAACCTTGTCCCAAAATGCTTAGCAATGCTCAGGTGAGTGAATACCAATGCCGCAGCTGAGGTTGATTTTATAAATCTGTAAGTTGTAAAGCAGAGAAAGCAAAATTTATGAATTCTCTCACTGACACCATTTAAAACGTGTGAGAAACCTTAAATAAAAAGCCTTTCTTCCCCGATGATACTCGATAAAGAGAATTGGAATTCTAAAACTCAGAATTCAAATTTATAGACCCTCCCACGAACTCTGAACCAGCTTAAGAAATCGACATAAAACGAAGTCCTCTAAGGCACCCCTCCTCTTCACCCCCGATGCCTGGAAGATAAGGGGATCGTCTGCGAGAAGTATCCCGACTCCCTTTGTTGGCAGGGATGCGGGGATCGTTTGCTGGCATGAGACGGATCGAAACTTGAGGCGTCGTCTTGTCTAAAAGAGAATATCCCTTTGCCCGCTTCCCAAATAGGGCATATCCATGGCGCCGGGGCATAAAATGCATCTTCGGCGAGATTTTTAGTTTCTTTCTTGAAAAATCGCAGTTTTTATTACTAGTTTTCTGCGCAAACCGTCCGCCACTTTCGGAGTTATGACCGACAGTATATTTCTCTTAATAGTGCCTTCTACTTCGGGTGGGGCCTGTTTTCTTTTTTTGTCCCCGTAATGTATGATCTCGGAGGGCATCACGATAAACAGACAAGGGGTTGCTGCCGTATGCTCGGTTAAGGAATGCGCATTCGAATAATGGAATGAATTCTGTTTGTGGAATAAAAGAAAATGAAATTTCGGTTTTTATTTTCATTTGGAGCGGAGATGGGTGAGCAGGAGAACTTTTTTTAATCTTTTTTTGGTCTTTTGATCTTTTTTGGTCTTTTGACCTTTGAATTCAGTGCAAAATGCGATGTTGTAATTATCAGTAACGAATTCAGTCAAAACAAAACTGTTTTGTTTAGATGGATCGAAGCGGAAGTAGAGTCAATTCAGTGTTGCTACCAAACGAAACATTTAAAATTTAATATCCAAAGAAAAGTTATTCGTCATTTACAGAGCACCGATTCATAGCAAATAGAGTAAATTTGTATATGGAATGAAAAGTATGTAGGTATTTTAATTAACGTCACTCTGGAGCAACACAACGGGATATTGGCGACGGTCCGGGATCAATACCAAAGAGAAATATCCTAGGACAACACCACGTAATTTTGATCCACCACGGTCAGATGACGAGAAGACAGATTGAACTTGCACCAGCCCCCTTTATACATGCATATATATTTATATTATGCGGTCTGTGGTTGGATTCGAACTCGCAACCCTCCGGTTATTTGGAATGAAAGAAAAAGGAATTTGGATTTTATATTTTTTAATTTTCACCTGGGAAGGAAATGGGCGAGCGAAGAAACTTTTAACTTTTTTAGTCATTTGACCTTTGAATTCAGAACAAAATACAATGTTGCACTGCAATAATTAGTAATAAATTCCGTCAAACCAAGGAACATTCTTGGTTAAATGGATCGAAGCGAAGTAGTCAATTCAATATTATTGCCAAACGAGACATTTAAAATTTAATATCCAAACAAAAACATCCAAAGGAAAGTATTTCATCAGTTACGTAAGAACACTTAAAACAAGATAAAAAGAACGAATTCTAATAATTCTTATAGCGAAAACGAAATTAATTTTATTTGGACTGAAAAAGAAAATGAAATTTGGATTTTAGTCTCTCTTTTTATCTTCATCAAGGAACAGAGATCAAGAGGCAGATCAAGCAGAGGAAACCTTTAACCTTTTTGTCATTTGGCCTTCGGGTACACACTATCACGGAAACATTAGTTGCGGAGACCGGTAATTAAGTTTGAGTAAACCGATAAAAATCGGTTTACCTTCTAAAACCGATAAAAATCGGTAATTCATTTCTTCAGATGCATTTGCGTTCGAAAATGAAAGATAACGTGGAAAAAGAGAAGACACCTTTCGAACCTAACTAAACCTTTGTTGCACTATTTGCTGTTTTTTACTGCATTTCCCGAGAAACAAAAGAAATGATTGATAAAATGGGAATGCTAAGATCAGCGTACCGTCATGAAAAGGCTATGTTTAACGGTTCGAGCATGTTAATCTTAACTCTGCAATGGCTTAACAAATGTAATTTCTCTCACAACCTTGATAGCATTTCACTCATCAGTAAAGACAGAATATATGGATTGTTTCCGACTTTTTGAACTGTTTTACTCATCAGCAAGCGTTAACACTTTAAAGGACGGTGGGACATCCCAACCGTCCTATTATTCTAGGATTCAAGGATATTAAGCTGTTAAGGTATCAAACCTTAAATTATTATTATTCCCAAATTAAATATTTTATAAAAAATTTAAAGTTGCCCTCCTGGTGGTTCTTTAGACGAGGTATATCGTCATAAAATATTGACCAGATCTTGATGGAAGAAGTATCTCGTCATTAGAAGAAAACTGACCAAATCTTGATCTCGTCATCATGCAAAAATCGGAAATACCTTGATGACGAGATATCTCGTCATCAAGGTATGACGAGATATCTCGATGACAAGGTTGACGAGATATCTCGATGACAAGGTTGACGAGATATCTCGTCATTAGCACAGTTAGTCAGATTGTGATGGACGAGATATCTTGTCGAAACCTCTTGGAGGATTGACGAATTGTTATTAATTAAAACCAACTATTTGATCTTCAAAAAGATATTTAGAGTAACGAGATTTCCAAGTAGGATAGTATTGCTTTTCTTCCAATCCTCGTATATACTAAATTACCCCTACTATTGATCGAAAGAATCCTAGGAGCTATCCTATTAGACAAGGTAAAAACTGGTTAAAAGTTTTCATTTCTATCCTGACGTGGACGTTTTGCTCCACCAAAACATCCATTGACGATTTTTTCACATGTTTTTAATCTTTATAAGGCATAGTTTGAATTTTTTAGATTTTTACTGTCGATTTGACTAAGGTTCCATCAGTTAACCTATAAAGATTCTTTGACTGTTTCAGTCATATCTACGTGCACTTTATCTGGGTGTTTGACGAAACTACGATTTACGATGATTGAATTAGCTTCGGCGTTTTCCGCGTATAACTGCTAAGCATAGATAAAATATAGTAGAGTGAGCAGTGGTAACTTTTTGTGTGCCCAGGATCATGTGTCCCAAACTAGAATTAACGTGACTCTTACACTACTTTCGTTCGCCTGATGGAAACGAACATTCATCATCTGATGGGTTCATGGGATATGAGAAGACGTCCATCCATTGATTCATCATTTGATTGGTCCACGCGACATAGTAGTAGACTTGGGTGATTTCATCACTTTTGTCCCCACTCATAGAAATATGCATTCACACATCTACCCTGTCATAAGATGTAAAATCGCCAAACGAGGCGATGAAATGCCGAATCGGCAAACCAAGTCAATTTTTTTACAGAGCCGTCACGTGACTACTTAGTGAATATGTAGGCCACCATTTTGAAGCTCATCTTAATAGCAATGCTCAGCCTACATATATTTTACATCTATGCTTCTAACCAGTTTCAACTGATAGAATCTTCCCATTCAATCAATATATGTGTAGTGTCTCTCGCCACTGGGTTGGCGGTAGTGCACGTTTTGGGGTCGACACAAAGAGTTCTGCAATCAAGTCAGAACGTACTTTTGTAGTGCGGAAGCTAAACACCTAGGGAGGTCTCGTGGATACTAGGTGTTAAATATAATCTGTAAACTAATTTTTCGTGTAAATAAAATTTGTTTATGTTGAATTAGGTGTAGTCCCATATAAATAAAAAAAATATTGTTCACTAATTACTTCAATAATTGGAGTATCACACTACCAGTCACAGCACTACAATGTGTGTTGGGGATGCATGTAGGTATTTTAATTGACATCGCTCTAGAGCAACACACGGGCTATTGACGATGGTCCGGGATAAATCCCAAAAGGAAAGTCCGGGGACAACACGTAATTTTGAACCACGGTCAGATGACGAGGTAATACCAGAGCTGGGGCACCCCACTCTCCAAACTTCCACCCCACTCTCCAAACTTCCACCCCACTCTCCAAACTTCCACACCATGCCAACGTGAGGACATTTGGGCCACGACAGATATAACGTGCACCAGCCCCCTTTGTATACGACGGTCTTCGGTTGGATTCGAATTCGCAACCCTCTGGTTGCTAATCCGTTACTCTTCCAACCGGCCCCATGTGTGTTGCGGAGAAAACGCAATGCTACACTGTTCTGAAATCGCGTGATCTTCAGAGGGTTAATTATGTTTCATTATGTAATAATCCCTTTTAACTTCGTAAATAGCTCCTCTATGTAAATAAACAAGAAATTACATTTGTTTCGAGTTTTAATATCTTAATTAAACTTACTTTACCCTGGAGACAACCAAATGCCACGAACTGTTAATAAGAGAGAAGAGGAAGGAAGAAGTTGACCCTGCCCTTCATAGGAAGAGCCCTATTAGCTACGAAGGTGATGTGTGGGAACAGTTTGCACTAAACAAGACCTCTACCAAATAAGCAGCCGACGGTTTGCTTCTTCCACGTTATTTGAATCACGATGGATCTACAGAGATGATTTACAAGACCTTGTCGGCGGTACAAACTGTTCCTGTTTAGTCTGAAAAGAAAACTTAAAAATAAAACGACGAAACCTGCTCAAGTTGGAGGCGTGATGCAGTGTTTAAAACTGACATCTTTATCCAGACGAAACAAGTGGACTTCGCGCCTTCCTCCAAGAGAAACAAAAACCAAGAAACTCTATCTCATACCGGAAGAAGACAAGATGGTCTAAAGAAAGAAATTTCAAGGACTGTATGGTATATGATAAACACACACCACGGAAATGATCACAGGAATAGTTTTTGCAATGCTCTTGAAAACGGTGGTGTTCCAAGGTTCTAGGAGATACTGTTTTCTCAGTTCTCCAAAAATAAAATGGTTAATAAAGTGTTAGATGACACTTTAATTTGCATATATTTTCATGGAACTTGTTATTCAATGCCATTCGCAGCCTCAACTACAACTATCTAAACTAAAGAGATGCGCAATGTCCTCCATATTTTCTCCTTGAATTTCGTTACTTAAATCATAAATTTATTTTAATTTCCTTCATAAGTTGCGAGTTCGTGGGTTTTCTCACTGAGCTTACAGCCTGAGAGATGCAGGAGGCACAGATTCAATATCTGTAACTACCCTTAGTCTATCTCTTCTGAATCAGTAAAACTTCTCTTGGTGGAAGTTTTCTTTGGATACCATCGATTTAACTCAGTATTTATTTTTGAAACATGAATAATATTTCAGGGGTGCCCGGGTTCCCCTCTGAATACATCTCTAATATTAGACCCGATATACGCTATAAATAATTTTAGTTGGTTGGTTTTTATGGCGCAAGGGCCATATTTGGCCAAACTGCACCCAACACAAGACAGATGAGGTTAAGTAATGAACTTACAGAAAGTTTTAGTGCCGTAGAAGAGAGAAATATACTCAGAGTAAGTTACAGGAATCGAATCTGTGCCACCTACAACTCACAGGTTCCTTGCGCATTGTGTAAACCCACTGAGCCAAGGCTGCCTAAAAATGTAAATTAGAAAAATGGCGACCAATCGGACTACTTCCAATTTCAAATTTTGACTTCTATATACACGGCAAAACCTCATGGGCGAAGGTAGCCCAAGAGTAGCGGATTAGCAACAGGAGGGTTGCGAGTTCAAGACTCGATCCAACCAAAGATCGTTGTGTAAGTGGGAGCAGGTGCACTTTAAATTTGTCGTGGCCTCAACTGTCCTCGCGTTAGCGTGGTGTGGAAGCTTGGAGAGATGGAGTTACCAGCTCGGGTGTTGACCTCGTCATCTGAACGTGGTTCAAAGTTACTAGGCGTTGTCCTCAAATATTTCCCTTCAGAATGAATCTGGACCGTCGGCAATAGCCCGTTGAGCTGCTCCAGTGCGACACTTACTCAACTATCTACCACAACTTCATCTAAAAGTAAGTCAAGGTGGTTAGATTTTATGTAGCAAGGGCCATATTTGGCCATGCTGTGCCAAACACTCAAGATAAAAGTTGTTAAGTAATGAACATGCACAGATACAAGGAGAGTTTTACTGACCTCGAAGAGAGAAATACACCTAGAGTAAGTTACATGAATCGTACCTGCGGCGCTTACAACTCAGGTTGCTAGCGCAGTGTGCAAACCATAGAGGAAATATAAAGGTAGAGTGAGCAATGGTAACCTTTCTACTCCCAGGATCATGTGACCAAAACTAGTAGTAACGTGACCCTTACACTGCTTTCGTCTGGTGACTGGAACCTGACATTCATCATCTGATTGGTTCATGGAACTATAGAAATAACCCATCCATCGATTCATCATTTGATTAGTCCACGAAACACAGTATAGTTTGGCAGTTTCACCATTTTTGTCGCCACTCTATAGAAATGCACATTCACACACCTACCTTGTCATAAGCTATTATATCGCCAAACGAGGCGATAAAATGCCAAATCAGCCAATCAAGTCAATTTTTCACAGCAGACACGTGACTACTAGCCAACACGTTGGTGACATTTTTTGAAGCTCTTCTCAATAGCAATGCTCAGTATACTTACATTTAGCGTCTATGGTGCAAACCCACTGAGCCACGACGGCCCCAGAAAATCAGAAAAATGGCGGCCCATCGAGCTCCTTCCTGCGACCCAATTCCAGGTTCTGACCTTCGCATACACTGAACCACAAGCCCATCCACTTCTGGACACATCTCACTCAACATGAGCGTGACGGATAGTCATAAAAATGACAGAAATAGATGACCCGGGGGAAGATGAAATTTTTAGAGATGTCAGGGCCGAACGCAGAAAATGTCTCTATATTAATATTCCCGGAGAACATTACTCATCGCCGTAAAATCCACCAGCAGGAGACAAATTCGCCGCCAAGAAATTTCGGGGGTCGGCCAACGATAAATCCCAGAGCTTAAGTTTTGACGGCCACGAAATGCATTACTCCTAGCCATGACCTGTCTCTGGGTCTGTTTCGATTTTTCCGATTTAACGGGGTTCATAAGTAACTCTGAGATATCATCAGTCAGTTCGCAAATTAATAACAGGAAGAAATTAAGCCGATGCGACAAGTTTGTGCCGTGCCACGCCGTGTATTGACGTGATGGATTACGTCGGTGGTTAAGTTGATGGATTGCGTCTGTTCGGACGGGGTTAAGTGCTTTAAATAATAATCCAGTTTAAAAGTTGAATTTTGCATAGATTATTTATTCAGGGTAGCTGCGTGGTGGTGCTTTGGATCATTTTGAAAATTGATGTACGAGAAGGTAGTTTTCGGATATAATTCCGTCAAATCTTGTGCCATAAAACCAAACCAACCAATATCACAAGGGCCATATTTCGCCAATCTGCGCCAAACACAAGACAGCGTGAATTTATTGGATACTGAAATATTTTTATTTGGCGATAAATAATTAGCATACATTTCTTTCTATCAAAATTCTAGATATACTTGGAGGCCGAGGTAGCCCGATTAATAGAATAGCGGATTAGCAACGTGAGGATTGTGGGTTGGAAACTCGTCGTGTACGGGGGGAGTGCACGTTAAATCTGTCGTGGCCTCAAAGGGTCTAACGTTGGATTAGTGTGGAAGTTTGGAGAGCGGGGTGCCAGTTTAAGTGTTGATCTTGTCATCTGACCGCGGGTCAAAATTACGAAGTGTTATCCTCGGATCTATATCCCTTCGGGATGTATCCCGTGTCGTCGCCAATAGCCCGTTGTGTTGCTTCATTGCGACTTTACTTCAGCTACCTACCCCAGATACACTTTTCAGTTTATTATAATACTTTTATACAGAACACATGACTAACTAGAAAGTTTTTCTGCTGTGTCTACATGTGTAATATCAGGTAGCCAAGGATGTAAGTGTCGTTTTCTAAGTTTTGTAATTTTCAAGCTGCACATGCACTAACTCTATCAAAATTGTGGTTGTGTAGGCTTGAACAGAAGCGTATTGAACAGGGAATTTACCGGTATATAATACTTTACAGATATTAATAATTTAAAGTTTGAAAAAGTTATCTCAGCATTACAGAGTGAAAGTCTAATATTCTGGATTGTTTACTTTATGAATTCAAATTAGGCACCAGGGCTTCAGAAGGTGCTCTAAAAACATCCTCCTCATTTGGAGATGATGCAGTGAGTTAACGTTGAGGTCGAAAGTAGTTCCAGAAATTTGAATCTCGTGATGATACTCTTGAAGATACTCCTCCTTCCGGCTGACCATCAAGTCTCTTTCAGACCCTGATGAAGGACCGTATCGAGTCAAATTCAAGTCAACTTACCAAGAACTCGTAGGGAAATTTAATGTGATGGATGAAACCTTCCGTATCCATTAGCATCGGCTTGGAAAACCATGGAATCGGAGGAAGTGAGTTCTTCCCGAACAAAGCACAATCAACAAGCTCTAGCGGCTAGCCATTTGTTGTCATGCTACAGAACCGAGCCATTTAGAGGCTGCATATTGATATGCGATTAAAAGTGGAAACAATACAACATGAAAAGTTCTCACCACTGGTTGTCGTCAAAAGATTCAAAGCCATTGGCCACAAATGACGGTATCCATCAACAAAAGGAGGGCCGCCGTTTGGAAGAGTAACGGAGTAGTAACCGGAGGGATTCAAGTTCGCGAATTCAACCGGTCGTGTATCAAGAAGGCTGGTGCACATTAAATCTGTCAGGGCCTCAAATGTCCTCACGTTGGCCCGGTGTGGAAATTTGGAGAGTGGGGTGCCAGCTCAGGTGTGACCTCGTCATTTGACCTTGGTTCAAAATTATGTGGTAGGTGGTTGATCCCGGACCGTCGTCAATACCCTGTTGTGTTGCTCCAGTGTGACGTTAAATACCTACCTAACCACAAAAGGTGATCCTTTGCTTTTGGTCTGCTCGGTTTTTTTTCTAACGACGGTGTGAGGTTCTCCGTCCAACACCTGGAGGAACGTTGGCCGGAAGGAACCATTGGATACCCGAGGGACGAGGGTGGGGTGCCCTTGAACGATCATCCGGGCCAGTGGAAAAGGGAGAACATATTGGAAAGCCGGTGTCTCACAAACTCTTTGTTCCCTTCGAAGTCTTTGGGTTTGAGAAACGCACTGATTTCCAATATGCTGGGGAAACTTCAATGGATTTCAAATCCATGTAGATTACCAAAGAGTGACGCTTCTGCATGGGGTTCATGATTAAGTAATTTTATTTATTCCGTTAAAAATAGATATTTACAGCAAAACTCGCACATTTACAGCGAAAGGACCCTCGCACGTCCGTACTCTCCTGCGTCCACCGGTCGTTCCCTTTCTTTTCCCTCCCAGTTCTCCCTTTTCTTCTGACTCGGATGATCGTTCAAGGGAACCCCACCCTCTTACCTCTGGGATCCAATGGTTCCTTCCGGCCAACGTTTGTTGGACGGAGAACCTCACAGACTGTATTACTTACCCCACTCAGGGGCGTGAAGCCCTGCCAGATGGAAGAGCTCCTGTACCCAAACTCACGACCCTTACTACCTAACTCATAAACACTAGTACAGAGCCACCTAATTTATTCAGTTCTATTCCTCATTGCTCAAAAACTTAACTAACCTGACAGCACCACTTATCATGCCACTCACCTATCGATTGGACATTAAGGTCCTACGGTGGCCATGTGCTCCGTTAAGCCCAACTACAGACGGTATTTCGTCCATCAAGGCCATTTGGTCAGCTTTGCTAATGACTGAGATACCTCTTCAAGACAACCACCAGGAGGGTTAAAATGGTAAGAATTTTCATGGTTACCTGATATTTGAACCTTGTCTTAACCCTCCTGGTGCTTGTCTCTACGAGGTTCCTCGTCGTTAGCAAAACTGACCAGATCTTCATTGACGAGATATCTCGTCATTAGAAAAAAATTGACCAGATTTTGGTCTGGTCTTCATAAAAAAAACAGCAATAGCTTGATGAGATATCTCGTCGTTAGCAAAATTTATCAGATCTTGGTGGAGGAGATCTCGTCAAAATCATTTGGACGGTTAACTTCAGAGTATAGCTTCCGAATGTCTTTCAACCTCTTACGAAACAAAAGAATGATGAATTAATAGCTATATTCGTTTTCTTCTTCTGTACTTCCATAAAAAAAACTACGTGGGTCGCGGTAGCCCAATTGCAAGAGCAACGGATTAGCAATAGGAAGGTTGCGAGTTCGAAACTTGGTCCAGCCAAAGACCGTCGTGTACACGGGGCTGGTGCACGTTCAATCTGTCGTGGCCTCAAATATTCTCACCTTGACGTGGTGTGGAAGTTAGGCGAGAGGGGTGCCAGTTCAAGTGTTCTCATCTGACCGTGGTTCAAAAGTGCGAGACGTTGTCCTTGGATCTTTTCCTTCGGAATTAATCCCGGATCGTCGTAAATAGCTTATTGTGTTGCTCCAGTGCAAAGTTAATTAACTACTTGCCCACCACAACCATGAAGAACTTGAGCAATTTCCCCTCCTTAAAGTTATCTTCTCAAAACAAAGAGGATCCATAACCCCCGTTAAATTAAATGAATTGGTCCAGTCTTCCGAGGAATGTTACACATAAAAGCAACGTTCTAATGGTCTAGACTTGCATTACTTCTGCTTCAGTGAGTCGAAATTATATGCTTATTACGTTGGTGGGTGGTCTAGAATGGAATCGATTGCCTTGACGTAAAAAAATGGATTCCCCGTTTATGCTTAACACCAACTTCTATAACAAACAAGCAGACTAAATTGCTGTTGATGTCTCGTCGTAATTTGTGAGAAAGTGAAACAGATGACATGTATTTATCCGGTTGATAGTAATGTGTAACGTTAATGGCCTTTGACAATGGTCCCTTTCGAGAAAGAATATCCACGACGGATTTTAACGCCATCCAATTGACTCTCCCCAGAATAGGAATTTATTACCATTCTGATAAAGTCGTATAATTATCATTCTTTATTATCATTCTAATACAATCACCAACGTCCTTAACAAACTCGAATAGACTGAATTGTTGATGATTTCGACGTAATTTGTGAAAAAAGATCATGAATATTTATCCTGTTGATAGTAATGTATAGCCCCCTTAAGTGGCGAAGATTGTCAATTTGAAGAACATCCGCGATGGATTATAAAGACACTGACTCTAACAGAATAAGAATTGATTACCATTCTAATACTCTCCTGTCCCCTGTCTAATTGCCATGGTATTACCATTCTTTACGATCGTCTAATTATCATTTTATATTACCATTTAAATAGTTAACAACGTCTTAAATAAACTCAAATAGGCTAAATTGTTGTTGATCTCGACGTAATTTGTAAGAAAGTGAAACAGTGATGCGTATTTATCCAGTTGATAGTAATGTACAACCCTTGCCATCAGTGGAAATTTTTTTTTTTTTTAAATAATACTCGTGATTAACTCTCCTGATGGTTGTCTTGACGAGGTATCTCATCAGAAAAACACTGATCATCAGATCCTGATGGATAAGATATCTCGTTATTAGAAGGAAACTGACCAGATCTTGATCTCGTCGTTTTCAAAAAAATTGTCGAAATCTTGATGGCGATGTATCTTGTCATTTGAAAAATTCCTCAGATCTTGATGGACGAGATATCTCGTCGAAACCAGTTGGAGGGTTAAAGACAACGGTTAGATGGGGTAATAAATTCACAGAATAAGAATTTACTTTTGTCAATCGAAAAATAGTTTGATTTGATTCGAAATTGATTTCCTAAAAACCTGCAAAAGATTTCTCATGATATTCAAAGCGACTTTGTCACCAGATTCATGCAGGAGCAAATGTGAGCAATAAGAATATGCTAAAACATTTGTCACCTAAAACTGTTTTAAGTAAATACTTCTCCATTAGACCATACAGATGCACTCACTACAGTGATGCACTATCTCGTTATGTGTTGTAAAATGCAAGTTACGTTTGATCAGCCTGAAAACAAGACGACAAACGAGTGCGAACACTTCCAACTGATATTTTTAGCCCGGTTGGTAAAGTAGCGGATTAGCAACCGGAGGGTTGCGAGTTCGGATCTCCATCCAACAAGACCATCGTGTACGTGTGGGCTGGTGCACGTTTTCATCTCATGGCACACATAAATTTATAGCTCAAACTTTGGGGCACATCAAATATATATTTTTTAATTTTTACAGATCTGACAAAAAATAGGTGTAATTTTGATTGATTTACAAAAAATAATAATAATAGCGATTGCTTATCCTTTTTGCTCCAAAGTGACTCACTCATTTATAATAACAGCAGTTCATTTATGATGCTTTGTAATGAAAAATAACACTCAACATTATTTATACGGTACTAAAAATGCGAGTACTAGTTGAAATTATTTGTGAACATACTTGTCAAGTTCAAAACTAAACCATTGAAATTAAATGAATCTTAAACAATTTAACCGTTTCACCATACGTAAGGCACACCAGTGTACCGTGGCATACGGGTTGAAAATCGTTGACTTATCCAAGTCATCTTAACTCAGACTTAACTCAGAGACAACTCGACTCAGAGACAACTCGACTCATACTCAACTCAGAGACAACTTAACTCATAGACTCGACTCATACTCAACTCAGAGACAACTTAACTCATAGACTCGACTCATACTCAACTCAGAGACAACTTAACTCATAGACTCGACTCATACTCAACTCAGAGACAACTTAACTCATAGACTCGACTCATACTCAACTCAGAGACAACTTAACTCATAGACTCGACTCATACTCAACTCAGAGACAACTTAACTCATAGACTCGACTCATACTCAACTCAGAGACAACTTAACTCATAGACTCGACTCATACTCAACTCAGAGACAACTTAACTCATAGACTCGACTCATACTCAACTCAGAGACAACTTAACTCATAGACTCGACTCATACTCAACTCAGAGACAACTTAACTCATAGACTCGACTCATACTCAACTCAGAGACAACTTAACTCATAGACTCGACTCATACTCAACTCAGAGACAACTTAACTCATAGACTCGACTCATACTCAACTCAGAGACAACTTAACTCATAGACTCGACTCATACTCAACTCAGAGACAACTTAACTCATAGACTCGACTCATACTCAACTCAGAGACAACTTAACTCATAGACTCGCCTCGTAGAAAAGGTTGGACAGACTTAAAGATGAGCAAAGACCTTTTCAACATCATATTTTCAATGTTCATTTATTCGGTCGTCCAAATATTAGAATTCCCGCAACATCTTTCTGTGCGGCATTCTCGAACAAATGTGTTTCACAGCAGCATACTCGCTGGGATTGAAAACTCCGTTTCTTATCGTTCGAAATTCCAAAACCACCTCCGAATTTCGGGCACTAGCATTCACGAAATGCGTTCGCGTGCTTAAATATTCGTCTCGCGTGCACGGACTATTGGGAAATCGTGCAAGTGGTCCCACCAAGGTTCCAATCAAAGCCCTTTCTCTTCAGGTAGCTTAAGAAACTGGGATACATTTTGTGTTTTACGAAATGAAAGCGCTTCAAAACTTCATTTTTCGAAAATGAAAGTCAATCGGAACGAAACGTTCGTGATGGAACGTCCGAAAAGATCACGAGATGAGATATTGGATTAGTGTTGGAAATATTCTGTTGGAATTTTAATAGTTGTTTTAAACAGTTTCGCCTCTTACCATGGTAATAAACTCTGCTGCGCAATGGGAATTGATGAACTTGATAGAGAATTGATTTCTTCCTTAAATATTAATTTTATTTCTAAGGTGTAAGTAGTTGTGCTTTTAAAAAATTAACTTAATTGTCATTTCTTCGCAACAGAACAATTGGAACTTTGGAATAGGAATATATAGGGGAAATTTGGAACATTACTTTAAAATCTGTTTTTCTAATAAAGGGCCACGGTAGCCCGGTTGGAAGAGTAAAGGATTAGCAATAGGAGGGTTGCGAGTTCGAAACTCAATCCAACCATAGACCGTCGTGTACAAAGGAGGCTGCACGTTAATCGTGGCTTCAAATGTCCTCACGTTGGTGTGGTATGGAAGTTTGGAGAGTGGGGTTCCAGCTCAGGCACTGACCTCTCCATCTGGCCGTGGTCCAAAATTACGAGGTGTTGTCCTCGGATCTTTTTCTTCGGGATTGATCTTGGACCGTCACCAATAGCCTGTTGTGTTGCTTCAGTGTGACGTTAATTAAACTACTAACCTACCTGATCTTAATTCTACATCGACAATACGATAGGTACCATCAACCTTAAATGTAATTCACAAATTTGGTTGATTGGTTTTTATTACGCAATTATTTATGGCCAAGTAATATTTTCCTATCAAATAAATGTACAGGCATACAGGAAAGTGTTTACTGACAAAGAAATACATCCAGGGTAGTTACAGGTATCAAATATTTCCCGTCTATAGCTCACATGATTCTAACACAGTGGGTAAACCCACTCGAACTGTTCTCGACCACGTCGTAATCATGATCGGCCGAATCAATCCGAGTCCGTTTACATCAAACTTGGGGAAGACCTCGAATTATCCATTATAATGGTTTGACACAAGAAACACGAATAACACATGTTGCAGTGATAAGTCCTTCTGTTTACTTTACCTGATGATCATATAATCTCTCACCTTTATCTTTAACTAAACAGCCTTAAGAGATAAATTTCAAAGGAGCTATGGAGAAGCCTTTTATGTAAAGCGAAATCTAGATGGCCTTAGTGTGTTCTCGCACGTGTTACGAGAGTGACGTCATTTGGCTAGCTTTTTAGGTAACTTCATGGTCTACGGAGCGAGAGCATTGAATCTCGTCTACCGGTGGTTTTGTTCACTCTGAAATTCTCGAATAAAAATGGCTCTATAGAAATTAATATATAGTACGAGTTGGTAGTCAAGTCACGTGGTTTTGAAAGAATCTTTTTTACTTATATAAATTAGGGAAGGTAGGTATTTCAGGTAACGTCGCACTGGAGCAACACAACGGGCTATTGTGACGGTCCGGGATCAAACTCGAAGGGAAAGATACTAGGGCACTAACACGTAATTTTGAACCACTGTCAGATGACGAGGTCACACCTGAGCTGGCACCCCACTCTCCAAACTTCCCCACCACGCGGATGTGAGTACATTTGAGGCCACGACAGATTTAACATGCACCAGCCCCTTCGTACACGACGGTTTGGTTGGATTCGAACTCGCAACCCTCGAATGCTAATTCGTTACTCTTCCAACCGGGCTAATGTGGCTTTATATAAATTAGGAAGATGGTGGCTATATTATAGCATCCATCGACCAGGAAAGTCCATTGAAGAAGTAGTCAAATTTATTTTCAGATGGAATAGATGGATTGAAATAAAGACACCAGATTGAATGTTTCGAAAAACTATTAATAATTTATTAGCATAAATAATTTTTCAGTTTTAATGTGAAGTGCAAGACATTGAGCTGAACAATTTTATTTTATATTCGCTCAAATAGAGATAAAGAAGAAATAAATTGTGCAAAAGTTATTTTCAAATGAAATTGAAAATAAAAATAACGGGGTATTCTGTAAGATTTAATAGGTCAATTAGTATTCATGTTGTGGAGAATGGCAATAGGGAAACAAACCTTAACCCTCCTAGTGGTTTCGACGAGATATCTCGTCCATCAAGATTTGACCAGTTTTGCTAATAACGAAATAATTCGTCGTTAATGCATTGCCGATGCTTTGATGATGTCGAGATCAAGATCTGGTCACTTTTCTTCTAAGGACGATTTATCTTGTCCATCAAGATTTGACCAGTTTTGCTAATAACGAGATATTTCGTCCATAAAGATCTGGTCAGTTTTGCTAAGGACGGGATAGCTCGTCCGAGACCTGGAAGGTTAAGCCCTTAAATCCTTTCCCCAAAGTTGAACTATTTTTCTCAATAATCGAAGGCGAAGTAAACTTATCTACGTTGCTGTAGACTTTTGCAAACTTTTAAGCATTTGCTGGGCGTTCTCCATATTTTATACCTTCATTGGGTGACTTCTTCAGACTGTTTTTTAATTTAAGATGATCCTGTAGAAATCTTGGCTGAAAGTTATCATAGACGCGCGAAATATAAGCAGACTGATTGCTATTGAGAAGATCTTCAGAAAGCGTGACAAGCATGTCGACTAGTGGTCACGTGACTGCTCTACGAAAAATTGACTTGATTGGTCGATTTGATATCGTTTGGCCCCGTTGGGCGATATAATATTTTACGACAAAGTAGGTGTGCGAATTCGTATTTCTATAGCGTGACGACAAAAGTAGTGAAATCGCCAAAGTCTAGACTTAACAGTTCATCAATCAGTGAACCAATCAAATCATGAATCAATGGATGAGCGTCTTCTCCCGTCCCGTAAACCAATCAGATGATGAATGTTAAGTTCCAACAAGCAAACGAAAGTAGTCTGAGTGTCACGTTACTGCTAGTTTCAGTCACCTAGTACTGATCACATAAAATTATTACCATTGCTCACTCTACTTTTATATTTCCTCTACGAAGGCGACTGTCTGCCGCTTCAGGAAAATGTTCAGTTTCCTCTACCTATGAGTTCGAATAAGGAAAGAAAGATCGATATTCAAACTCTCATCTCATGGCTCACACAAATTAATTACTAAAATTCTGCGCCACATCAAAAAAATATACATATTTTGCAGATCTGACAAAAGATAGGTACAACTTTGATTTACAGAAAATAATAATACTTATTACCTCCCTTATTACAAAGCGGCTTTTAAAAAATCTTGAACCAATTTATTTGTGATACTTATAAGAAAATAAAACTAAAAATTATTTAGAATGATATTAAAGGTACGGTATAACTTGAAATAATTTGTTTACACACTTGTCAAATGTTCAAAACTAAACTTGTAATGAACGGCCAATAGCCCGGTGTATTGCTCCAGTGTAACGTTAATTAAATACGTACCTACCTGTAGTCCTTTAGGCAAGCGTGTCCGGGATCAAACCCGAATGGAAAGATAACCAGGACAACACAACATAATTTTGAACCACGGTCAGATGACGAGGTGAACACCTGAGCTGGTACCCCACTCTCCAAACTTCCACACCACTCCAACATGAGGACATTTGAGGCCACGACAGATTTAACGTGCACCAGCCCCTCATGCACACGACGGCCTTTTGTTGGATTCGAACTCGAAATCCTGCTGGTACTAATCCGTTACTCTTCCAACGGGCTATCGCGGCTCAAAGGACTACATAAAAATAAGTCTTTATTAGAATGTGAATACTGCAAAATCTCCCCTTTGCGATTTAATAACCAATAACCGCTTAATAATATATTATTAAAAATTTTGTTTTTTTATATCTTTCAAAGCACTTTTAAGCAAAGGTGAAAACATCATGAAATCAAGTACCATTATAACAATGGATCCGACTATTTCCAGTTTTATCAGAAATGGAAAAAATTGAGGGGTTATATGCTCTAAATTTCATTCTCGTTCTAATTCGGATCTTTCCCTTCTGATTGATCCCGGACCGTCGCCAATAGCCGGTTGTGTTGCTAAAATGCGACGTTAATTCAACTACCTACCTCGTTCTTTTAGAGAGGTAGGTACTTGAATTAACGTCGCACTGGGCAACACAACGGTCTGTTGACGACGGTCCGGGATCAATCCCGAATTGAAAAATCCAAGGACAACACTTCGTAATCTTAAACCACGGTCAGATAGCGAGGTTATACCTGAGCTGGCACCCCACTCTACAAATTTCCACACCACGCCAAAGTGAGAACATTTGAGGTCAAGCCATATTTAACTTGCACCAGCCCCCACGTACACGACGGTCTTTAATTGGACTGAGTTCCGAACTCTCAACCCTTCGGTTCCTAATCCGCTACTCTTTTAGACAGAATTTATTAAGCGGCCCCACTCTTAGAAAGAATTTAGTAAGTTTAAAAATAATCTCTTTTTCAATGGGCTCACCTAACTTATTTTCCGACTTCAGTTAAGGCTGTGTAGTCATTTGTTGAGGGTTAACCTGAAATTCAAACATTAAACGGAAGTATATTAGGAAGAATGACCTCAACATTTGGACAACGGATGTTACCATGGTAACGGGAGAGGAAAGGGAGGAGTGGGCATGAGACCTTAAGGCGCCTATTTAAAAGCAATGGAGTATATAGTCTATTTATTTCATCAATGGTCAACAACCCTAGGGGACAAAAAAGCGAAAAAATCTTACAATTTTTCGAGAAATATAGTTAACTAAACTGCAAATACAAACCGTTATGCTGATATTAACATGATTGATGTATTGCCTCTACTGTCATTTTTTGCAACATAAGACGGCTATTGAGAGGGAGCTTTGTCTATTTCTCTTTGTTGTTCATATTGTGCTCGAAAATACATCCCCTCTGCAAGAAAAAAGAAAATTTTGAAAACTTTCAACCGAAAAACGGATATTGAGCGAATTTTTCATCTTAAGTTTCAAAAAGAGCTTCCTTTAGCTACCGACAAAATCCGCTGCGTTTATTTCAGATTTATTTATTTTTTAATTTTTATTTTATAATCCCTGTCCCAGCAAAATACAAGGGAGTTTTTATTGTATTTTGAACATGCTAGATCCTATACAAGAAATATACATGCATACAATACAGGAGATGAGAAAAAACATCCACTCTGTCGAAAACATACTGCATTAGCCTCATGTATAATAAGTTTGACACATTTTCTATTGTTTTTGTTCTTGATTAGTTTTAAAATTTGGGTACCTGTAGAATTTCTGAAGTCTTGTCCATACGTGTGCTTTCAAAGTGAGCAAAAATGTGGTCAGAAATTACTAAATATTCACAGCAAAGGGCAGGTCTGTATTTATGTGGAATCAAGCTTCCAAACATTCCATGTGATGCGATAGTGTGGTAAACGTAAAGTTCTATAAGACAATTCTTCGTGTTAACTTTTAGGATTGAGGTTATAAGTATATATTTCTTTATCGTTATTATTACATCAGTTTTATTTGTGACATTAAATGTACAATTGCTTTGTGTGCTGTTTGAAAATCTACATATTTCACTAATGTACGAGGCACAGTAATTGGCTTTATTTGTTTATTGGCGAAAGGCTACAAACCGATTTAAACAGTGTGAGTAATGTGAGTGTGAGTGACAGCTACGAGATCAATTCGCCAATTTCACCACTAACTAAATATGCTTAATTGGAGCTAGGTAGGTATTTAATTAACAACGCACTGGAGCAACACAACGGGCTATTGGCGATGGTCCGGGATCAAACCCGAAGGGAAAAATCCAAGGACAACATCACGTAACTTTGAACCACGGTCAGATGACGAGGTCGCATCTGAATCGGCACCCCACTCTCCAAACTTCCACACCACGCCAACGAGAGGATATTTGGCCACGTCAGATTTAACGTATACCAGCCTCCTTTGTACACGACGGTCTTTGGTTGGATTCGAACTCTCAACCCTCCGGTTGCTGGTCCGTTACTCTTCCAACTGGGTTACCGTGGCCCAAAATCTGAGCTAGGAGCAGTATGATATTGGTAGAATTGAACGAAAGATCTCACAGCTCTGATGAAATTCTTCTACAGTCTGATTACAGAAGACAGAAATCTGGAAGATATAAATTAGCGCAAGAAAGTCTAAGCCAAACCCAAAAATAGGTTTAGAGGTAAAAAAGATATCGAATCGATTTGGAGGGAGGGGGGGGGGAGGGAAAATCGATCGCTATCGAATTGATCGAAAATCGAATGATCGAAAAGAATCGATTTGAACAAGGGAAGGAGATGCAATTGAAGTGGACGTTCTGAACCATAGACATGAAATATAAGTAGACAGCTATTTAGAGGAGCTTCGAAAAGTGTGACCAATATGTCGATTAGTAGTCACTTGACTGCTCTGTAAAAAATCGACTTGGTTGGCCGATTTGGATCTATCGCCTCGTTTGGCGATGTAACATCTTATGATAGAGTAGGTGTGTTAATCCGCATTTCTGGAGTGGCGACAAAAGTGATTAAATCACCAAAGTCTATTACTATCGGATGATCAATCAGATGATGAATCAATGGATGAGCGTTTTCTCCCGTTCCCTGGACCAATCAGATGATGAAAGTTAGGTTCCATCCAGCAGATGAAAGCAGTCTAAAGGTCACGTTACTACTAGTTTTGGTCACATGATCTTGGGCACAGAATCATTCTTTCTCTGTTCTGACCCTAACTGTGGTAATACGAATAAGGCGTGAATTTTTTATCATGCACTTTATTGTAAATAAGAATTGACACTAGTAAGAATACATTCGAAAAATGTAAGTAAAATGCCATTTTATAGTTTTGATTCGTTTTATTTCATTTGGACGTGTAGGTGAGTAGTTAACGTCGCACTGAAGCAACACAACTCGCTATTGTGGCGACGGTCCGGGATCAATCCTCAAGTCAAAGTTCCGAGGACACGTAATTTTGAATCACGGTCAGATGACGAGGTCACACCCACTCTCCAAACAGCCACACCCCACCAACGTGAGGACATTTGAGGCCACGACAGATCTAACCTGCACCAGCCCCCTTTGTACACGACCTTTGGTAGGATTCGAACTCGCAACCCTCAGGTTGCTAATCCGTTGCTCTTCCAATTGGGCTACCGCGGCCCCATTTAGACGAGTGAAATCTGAACATCGATGCTTGTATTTTTTATAAATGGATTTAAATAAGGTATGAAATGTAAGTAACGCATATTGCCATCAATAGATATTAGCAATGAGATGTTAATACCATATCAACAAGCGATTTATAAAGAGCTAAGCTGGGAAACATCAAAGAACCGCACAAGTACTTTTTATGGGGAACCTTTTGTTCCAAGGTCGTATGGTATCTATTACACGTAAATAAGAAAACTAAATCCTTATGATGACCCAGAAGCATCCAATTAAACAACCACTGACCTTGAAATCAGTAATCCGTGTCCAAGGCAACAGCCCACGAAACTCATATTTAAAGAAATGCATATAAAAATAAAACAAGCTTACAAAATACTTTGATCGTTAAGACCTGGTGACCGCGGTCCCTTGGTTGGTAGAGTCACGGATTACCAACCGGAGGGCTATGAGTTCCAAACTCGATTAAATCAGACCGTTGAGTACGTGGGGCTGATACACGCTAAATCTGTCGTGGTCTCAAATGTCCTGTTGATGTGGTGTGAAAGTTTGGAGTGGGGTGCTAGCTCAGGGGTTGACCTCGTCATCTGACCATGGTTTAAAATTACGAGGTGCCTGTCCTGGGATCTTTCCCTTCGGGATTTTCCCAGACCGTCTCCAATAGCCCGTTGACTCCGGTGAAATATAAATTCAACTATCAACCTAAATTTATTTCTCACGTTGGCGTAGTGTGTAAGTTTGGAGAGAGGGAGTGCTAGATCAGGTGTTGACCTCGCCATCTCGCCTTCGTTGAAAATTACGAGGTGCTGTCCTTGGATCTTTCCCTTTGTTCCAGTGACGTCAATTCAACAACCTACCAACTCCTTAAACATTAAAATTGTCATAACTTGTATTTTAAGCCTATGACTGTTTCACATATTTTATTCGCGGAATCGTCATGGAAATGAATCACATTACCTTATAAGATAATTTTTCGATGACGGTGATACAGGAAACCAAGATAATATTCAGGTATAATCAGAACTATGGAGTCCCAAACCCTTCAAAGGATATAGAAAAGAAATACAAAGTATCTAAGAAATCAGCCGATGGAGATAATTCTGTCACTCATCGTTATCATGAATACACGGATTATGTAACATTCTTTACCCAAAGTGGGTAGAAATAGAGTAGCCAGAATTTTATTTCGGGAGGGACAAAAAGTTAATTCATTTTTATCTTTAAATGTTTTAAAAAGGACTTGGTGTTTTATATTTGGTATGGGACCATTTTTGGCATAAAACGTAACACGTTTCGGTATATCCGAATTCACAAATCATAGGCTTCGGCATTACCGCTAAGCAACTCCTTCGTAAAATATGCAATAAAAAGTCTCTTCAATTCTGCACTGGTCGATAGTCATCGCTTACTCGTCGTTGGTTCTTTTCTGAATGTGTAGTTAGAAAAGTTCGGCGATCCTTTCTGGCAAACGATATCGCCAGAGCAGATCAGTCCACATCGTAATGAGAATCAATTGCTCGTAATCATCATTCAAAATGAGCCAATTGTGAGGACATAATTGTATTAAATTAGAAGTTGCGAAAACAATTTGTAGTAGTTAGTGGCCAGCCTCGGCTTAGCAGACGATAAATGATTACCATTTTTCCATTCTACTTCCGAGAGAAATGTGGTACGATTCTTGTCGGATGCTGGTACTTTAACGAAAGATGATAATTTAATATTTAATTTGAAAAAGATGAAGATCGTTATTACAACTAAATTTCTGTTCGTTTTTGAATTTTGTAAAAGGTAAGAGTGAAAAAAAACGAAGTCTTTTAATGAACCATTTAATCCGAATTTATTTTTAGGCTGTTTAACGAAGCAGTTCAGCTGTGCTTTGAATCAAAATAAAATCAATAGCCATTCAATTGTTTTATTTTATTATTTATATTCCAATTTTGATATTCTATTTCATCAATTGTGTTTGTGTTTTCTTTTTGATCTGTAAGTTCTGTTAACATTCTTTTATGCTTATTCCATACTTTTTATTCTTATTGCTCTAATTCATATTTTATCTTAATGTTCTAATTCATTTTTTCCTTCATTCTATACAAAATAAAATTCAAATCGAATCTAAAAGCTACAATTGTGTTAATTTCTTGTACTTATTCCATAGCTTTTATTCATATTCTGTTCTAATTCATTCATTTTATTCTTAATACACAAATTATTATTCATATTATTGTCTTGTTTCACTATTATATTTACTCGTAGTTTCTCTGCATACTTTTCAATTCCTATATTAACTCAAAATTTCAATGACTTGGTACAGATAAAATTGCGATTGTAGGTCTTAAAGAAAATCGACGCTTGTGGAATATAATACTTAATAATTAATAATACTTAATGAAATTCTTTTAAATTTTTCGGCTTCCTACATGTTTCAATGTATAATTTCCACTAAGAACAATTGCATGTTATTTAACTACGACATCAATATTTAAATTTCAATTCTATCCAATCTCGCAGTGTAAAATATGGTTAGATTTAAAATCACATTTCATTTTACAACTGAGAGGGATTTCTGCCAAGAGCTAAATATAGGTGGCTGTAGTGTTTATGAGGTGGAACGGAACGTGGCTTCACACTCGTTTTTCGAATAATTTCAGCACATCGCCAATTCGGGTAGGTGGGTAGTTATTTAACGTCTCACTGGAGCAACACAACGGGCTATTGGCGACATTCCTGGATCAATACCGAAGGGAAAGATCAAAGGACAACGCCTCGTAAGTTTGAACCAGGGTCAAACGACGAGACCAACACCTGAACTGGCATCCCACTCTAATCGCGAATTCTAAAGAATGAATTCCGAATTGATATATGATAATTGATTAAACGCCAAACGGCGATAAAATATATTTTAAGGAAACCCTATATGCATAATTCAAGAGCATTTAGGTAGCGAAAGTAAAATCACTTGCTCTTTTTTACATTGAAAATCACTCATACAGTATACATACCGAATAATTTTATAAAAATTACGAATAAAATATCTGATTTAATTGACTCATTCTTCTAAATAAAATTTTAATCTGAAATAAATTGTTTATTTCCTTTTCTATACTACTTAAACATTGCAAAAGATTCTCTTCTATCCTCTTTCCTCGGATTTAATCCCTCATGTCTTTCGTTTCATCACATTTAATTAGGAATTAGCGTCAGTCATCTGCATGAATCAACTTTCCTCCGATTTTCGAGGAATCAAAATTTAATTTAATAGAGATGAAAATGTTTCAAGGAAATTTTTTTTCGAGGAAAATTTAACGCTGTATCTGATGTTATTCTAAGTCAGATAGTAAGCCCTTTGTTTTCAGCAGGGATGAATTATTGGAAAAGGCTTCCAAGAAAGGTTTAATCGCAATCTTCAAGTTGACAGTGGCGCCTACTAGGGACAAAATCATTGAGGGCGAAGTAAAACTCCAGTTGCTTTCATGTGTAATATCGGAAGTATATATTCCGTTTATTCAGGGGCCGCGGTAGCCCGGTTGGAAGAGTAACGGATTAGCAACCGGAGGGTTGCGAGTTGGAATCCAACCAAAACACCGTCGTGAACAAAGTGAGCTGGTGCACGTTAAATGTCGTTGTCTCAAACGTACTCACGTTGGAGTGGTGTGGAAGTTTGGAGAGTGGGGTGCCAGCTGAGGTGTGACCTCGTCATCTGTCAATGGTTGAAAATTACGTGGTGTCGTCCTCGGATCATTTCGGGGGTTGGTTCCGGACCGTCGCCAATAGCCCGTTGTGTTGCTGCAGTGTGACGTTAATTAAATACCTACCGTTTATTCAGATATCATTACAAAAAAATCGGAAGGTCAGGGCGTCATTTTATTTTTGAATAACTATTAAATAAAAAATTTTAAAATAAATTTTTTTATAGTACACTTTTCACTTACTCAATTTATGATGATAATTATGGAATTGTCCATGTTTGTAGCCCCTCCAAATGACCACCTCTACCCGCGCTGCAAGTACGAGCTCTTTCGACCACATTTTCCATTACGTTTGTAGCAACCGGAGGGTTGCGAGTTCGAAACTGGATCCAACCAAATATCGTTCATGGGGGCTGGTGCCAGTTAAATCTGATGGGGTCTCAAATGTCCTCACGTTGGCGTGGTGTGGAAGTTTGGAAAGGGGTGCCATCTCAGACGTGACCGTGATTCAAAATTACGAGGTGTGGTCCTCAATGCAACGGGATATTGGAGACTGTCTGGGATTATTCCCGAAGGGAATAATCCCAGACAGTCTCCAATATCCCGTTGCACTGCTTCAGTGCTACGTTAATTCAACCACCTATCTACCATTACATTTGAGCATATTTCCATTGTGGTTCTTTCAATTTCTTTTCGAATGTTTTACTCAATCTGTCGAATCACTGTCTGTTTATGAACGTAGACTCGTTCCTTAAGGTTGCTCCATAGAAAAAATTTCATCGTGGTAAAATCAGGGAAATGAGATGGGCAATCGTCATCGCCAGATTTTATTCGGCCTAGACCTGATCTGGCACTCCACTCCCCAAACTCCCACACACCAGCGTGAGGACATTTGAGGCTACGCCAGATTTAGCATGCACAAGTCCCCGCTTATACGACGGTCTTTGGTTGACCGAGCTTCGAACTCGCAACCCTCCGTTTGCTAATCCCTTACTCTTCCAACCGGGCTACAGCGGTACACGAAAGCCTAAGCATAACATGACAGAGCAGGAAACATGACGTCCACCCTGCCTATTGCACCAACAGGAAGTCTCCTCTTTACCCCGCACTCTTATCTCCCCACATCCCATTGCAACTCTTCGGTTACAGTTAGGTGGTGATCTCAGTGTGAAGTATTACCCACCTTTGATTTTTTTTCTAGTTCTTATAACGTAAATCCTTGTGAGAGGATTAATTCTTTTCTTAATTAGAAAACTAACACAAAACCCCCAAATATGTGGGGGCCGTCGTGGCTCTGGGAATGCCCACTGCGCTAGCAACCTTCGAATTGTAGGCGGAGCAGGTTCGATTCCTGTCAGATGCATTCCTCCCTGGGAGTATTTCTCTCTTCTGTGTCAATAAAGCTTTCATTGTGCGTCTGTCTATTACTTGATATTGTATGTCGTGTCTGGCGCAGCATGGCCAAATATGGCCCTTGCGCCATAAAACCCCAGAACCAACCAACCAAAAATATGTGGTGAGCTTAATGTGCAAAAATAGGTTTTTCAACGCTCGAATTCAATGTCTCATACAGACTGCAAGTGGAAATTTTGAATCTTTGATTCACGTTCATTCAAACAGCACAGGGAGGCCATTTTCTTTGTGATAAATCTGGAATGAATTAGCCTTGGTGGCCTTTTCAAACGAACGAACCCCTCACTTCAAGAACACTGTTTACGAAGTTACGAGTGTTTACTTAAAAAGGGCGAAAACAGAATGACCCTTGGAATTCCCGACATGTTCTGACTGCCCGGGTAGAACCTCAAACTTCCACTACGCCGACTCGTAAAAAAAGTTAGGAAAAGTTGTGCGATAAAAAAAAATGTGTTATTTTTGGGGACAACGTATCATAGTAAGGGAATCGGAATTTCCATTCAAAGTTACATACAAGACGTTTGCGCGCACACTCTCAAGCCTGGGGACGGGTTACCAGAATTTGTATGGGTTTCGCTACTTTGGCGCTTAAGATTGATTTGAGTGATATTTTTGAGGCTAAAATGGATTAATCATTTTCTTTTTGTTTTGAATGAAATTTCTCCGTTGAATTATTTTACTGTTGAAAAATAAAATGAAGATCTGAATGATAAATTACTTTCTGAAGGGATCTCAGCTTTTCTAATTGTCTTCAAATAAAAGGATTATAACCATACTTATGTTATATAAAATAAATATAGCCTAGATAAAATGTATCAAATAATATGCATAATGAATATAATAATGTATCTAATCTCATAATTATTTTAAGAATTAATATTTATTACATAATATAATCGTTTAATGACTAGTCTTTACGAAGTATGAAAGTGATGAATATAGGCACTTTTTTGCATTGGATCAATCATTTTACATATCTATACGGTGTGCAGAATTAATCTTACAACATGATACAAAAATTAAAGGTGAATTTTCAAAAAGCAAGGCTGGAGTATTTGTTTCATGCTATTCAATGTTAGTTATTGTGCAAATCGGTAGGTAGGTAATTTAATTAACGTCGCACTGGATCAACACAACGGGCTATTGGCGACGGTCCGGGATCAAACCCGAAGGGAAAGATCCGAGAACAGCACCACGTAATTTTGAATCACGGTCTCAGATGACTAGGTCACACCTGAGATGGCATCCCACTCTCCAAACTTCCACGCCACGTTAACGTGAGGACATTTAAGGCCATGACAGATTTAACGTGCACCAGCCCCCTTTGTACACGATAGTCTTTGGTTGGATTCGAACTCGCAACCCTCCGGTTACTGATCCGTTACTCTTCCAACCGGGCTACCGTGGCCCAGGAACTTGGCTAATACAGAAATCGAGCCAAAAATTAAAAAAAATGTTAAATGAATGCTATGTCACGCATCAAATTAAATTCTGTATTTGCTTTTTATTATATTTCTTTGTTACAATACATGATAAATATAAATAGTTATACATGATAAATAACTCATATTTTTGGCGACCTTCCTATAAGTCAATGAATCTATGTAGCCCTTGGTCTTCACAAGTCTGCATCATACTCTTTAAAGGCTTTAAAATATTGTCTACTATAGTGCACTGATAAAATTCACCCGTTGAAAGCAGAAAATGAAAAAGTTCTTTTCACAGCTGCACTTCAATCGAGATATCGAGCATTCTCCAAAAAATTTCCTTGGCTCAAAACGGGGATTTTATTTTTTACATTAACAAACAATTCTAGTTTTAGAAAAACAAAATCAAACTAGGAAATATGCTACACATTTTTATAAAAATGTGAACGAATCGTACAAATTCTTAAATTTTCAAGTAAAAAATATTCTGAAAGATTTTCTGTACTTTTGTGTTGTAAAGCTTCCTTACTTCTCAAATAGCAATATACTAAAGAGCTCCTCGAATATTCACTATTCTTGTATTTCCTGCCAAGCTAAATGCATGTGGCGGTAGTGCTTCTGCGGCGGACCGTGCTTCCTGTACGTATTCCGAATGTGACGTCACTTGGCTTGTTTTTCGGATACGACTTTAGCACTTCTCCAATAAAAATTTCTCTTTCAAAAAATTCCGAATTGATACATGATAGTTGATTGGTCAACGCCAATTGGAATAATTGTTGAACGGTGATAAACTAAATTTTATAGCAACCTCGATGTGCATTAAATCAGACCGTTTGGGAACAGGAAGTAAAATCACCGCACTACATCTGGGTTCACTTATTCATAGAAAATCTCCCCCATAAAGCGGGCCGTGGAAGCTCAGTAGGAAGATCAAAGGATTAGCAACCGGAGGGTTGCGAGTTCGATATCTAAATCTGTCGTAGCCTCAAGTGTCCTTATGTTGGCGGGGTGTGGAAGTTTGGAGAATGGGGTGCCAGTTCAGGTCCGTGACTCTAGTTCTGACCGTGATTCAAGTTCTCGTCATCTGAGCTGGTTCAAAATTACGAGGCGTTGCGCTTGGATCTTTTCCCTTCGGGATTGATCCCGGACCGTCGCCAATAGCCCGTTGTGTTACTCCCGTTTCAAACTCAGGACAATCAGGCACAGAGGAAGAAATCCTGACAAAAATTTTAAAGAAAATTTATCCGGAGACAAATTACCAACCCCAAAATTCCAACTATGTGAGCACCATCTTGGAACCAGCAATCACAAAAGAAGAAATAGCGCATGTCATACACAATCTCCCAAAAGGCAAAGCTCCTGGGTTTGACGGAATAGACACTGTGATCCTTGAAAACCTAAATAACAATTTCCCCAAATTTATTCCACACTTTTTAACAAATGCCTTAAACTTGGAGTTTTCCCAGCATCACTCAAAAAAGGTCTCATCGTTCCTGAAAGAAGGAGGAAATATTTTTGAAACTTCATCATAGAGGCCTATCACTCTTCTCCCAGCCATTTCAAAATGGCTGGAAAAAATAATGGCTAACAGATTGCTATTCCATATTCAAACGCATGGCCACATGCATCCACTACAGTTTGGCTTCCGTGAAAATTCGTCAACAGGACATGCCTTGCGCAACCTTTTAGAAACAATCCACACACACATCAGTAACAACAATTACTCTCTCCTGATATCGCTAGACGATGGATCCAAAACTAAACTGGAATGCCCATCTGAATAACATTAAAGCAAAAGCGACAATTAGCCTCCAGAGTTTCCGAAGAATCGCAGGCCGCAATTGTGGTTTTAATCACACACAGAAAAATACTGTATAAATCAGTAGCCGAGAGATCAATAGCCTATGGAGCCTCAATATGAGCGACAAATCGCACTTGTCGTAACATAGGAAAACTCAAATCCATCCAAAGGCTCTTCCTGCTTTTCATCTCTTCAGCCTATTCAACTACCCAACATCAGCTATCTGTATCACTATTGGAGTACCACCTCTACATATCCTCCTTTCACATGAAGCAAAAGCAACAGAACTCCTTCGTCTTCATAAACCAGTTCAGATGAACTCTGAAACATTTAATTTACAAGACTTTGAAACGAAGACAACAGGATGGTTCTCCCACCCACCAAAGAAGCATAAATCTCCGTTGACAACTATACATCCCATCCCCATTTCCATCTACACAGATGGTTCCAAGACGCACTCAGGCGTGGGATCAGCTTATTGCCTCTACGAAGAAGGAACATTAACAAAAACCTGGTCAACTAGGCTACAAATTAACAACAGTGTGTTCTAAGCGGAGTCGGTTGCATTCAGAGAAGCAGTTAGATTGGCTCCTGAAAATGCAACAATCTTCTCAGACAGCCAAGCAGTTTTACAATTTCCCTAACCCAACGTCCAGAAATCCCCTCATAAAACAAATCCAGAACCTCCTCCACAAGAAGCCAGCATTAGATCTACGATGGATTAAGGCTCACGAGGGTAACGAAAAGCAGTCTTGCCCGGGAAGCGGCAGTAAATAAAGATGCTCCAGAGGAAAAACAAACAGCCCTTCCAGTCTCACACTTCAAGAGTCTCACTAGACACATCCTCCAACTGTGACAGCTAGAATGGGACACAGGCCGCTCAACATACGATCTCTTCCCAAATGTCTCCATGGATACCCGCATCAAAGATAGACGTCTTTTGCAGTTTGTAACGGGTCATGGCCCATTCCCTAACTATCTCTACAGATTCGGTTTATCTCAGACAAACAAATGCTGTGGGATAGAGGGAACTCCAATGCATTATGCCTTGGAATGTCCCCTCACAAGCTCACTCCACATGCGTTGCCCATCACCAAGACCCACCCCAGGATGGCTAAACCTAGCACTGGAGCATAGGAAATGCAGAGAAAACATTTGTAAAATCATAGATATCCTGCAATCCCGTGGCCAGGATTTTATAGCAACGACATAAATTTAGTTACCGTATGACCATCAGCTGACCGTCAAGAAAACCAAACAGTGACTCTGCGAATAAAAACTAATGAACTCCCGAGGGAGACTACTAAACCGGTAAATCCTCACAAGGATAGGCACGGGGTCACCCTTGGCGGAATGTGTTGCTCCCGTGTGACGTTAATTAACTGCCTATCCTCCCATGAAGCAGTGAAATGATGTTTGTTATTTATTTTTGATTAAAAATGTTAATTGTTTCAGATTAAGTGAGAAATAGTAACATTAATCATCGCCAATATTCCAACTTGAGCGCTTGATACCAAGGATCTGCTGGGCCGCGGTAGCCCGGTTGGAAGAGTAATGAATTAGGAATCGGGTAGTGAGTTCGAAACTAAGTCCAACCGAAGACAGTCGTGTACAAAGGGGGCTGGTGCACGTTAAATCTCTCGTGACCTCAAATATTCTCACATTGGCGGGATGCGGAAGTTTGGAGTGGGGTGTCAGCTCAGGAGTTAACCTCGTCATCTTACCGTGATTCAAAATGACGTGGTGTTCTCGGATCTTTCCCTTTGGCATTGAACCCGGACCGTTGACAAGCCCGTTGTGTTGCCCCAGTTCGATGTCAATTAATTACCAATCAAGGATCTGCTTGATGCATTAAAAGTTGATGTATGTGCTTTCATAGTTCAAACCAGAGAACGAGCACTTTCCTCAGATTTCAGAAATATTTTAAATGAACCAAAACATTAAAATTGCTCACAAATTTCATTTGATTTTGATCAACTTTATCTGAAGCTATCTTTTTAACCATAAGGAACATTTTCACTGTAACATAATTTTCATTTCCTTTACAAATTTTCTTGTTTTATATATTCTGACGGAGTTAGACAGGCTTCTAATTTATCTCATAGAACGTGTCACAAGTTCATACATTAAAACTATTAAAATGAATTTACAAATAAAGACTATTACAACTCGAATGTATCAATATATTTAATAGATTTGTGCAGAACAATAAAAATTCTATTTTCAACCAATTCTTTTATTCAAATAATTCTATTTTATTCTCTGGTGGAAGTTCAGTGATTACTCTAGATTTTCATCCCATCGTTTTTTATTCCATTTTGCAATTGTAATTTCTTTTTATTTTTTAAATTACCTATAGTTTCAAACAAATCGATCGTTCTGAGAAAATTATATTCTTCAGTGTTTAAAACTTCGATGGGATATTTGATTAGAAATTAGTTTTGATCGAATTCCTTTCGAGAACGCAATACTCTAATCGAATTATCAGGATCAAGTTTCGATGTCTTCGACACGGTCGATTGAACTCTTCAAAATATTCGAAAGCTTTAACAACAATTCCATTCTTTCAAACGATCTGATCTGTTTCAGGTGAAGAAAATACTGCAGTTGAGAATGTTACATCCACCAGTTACAGTCTATCCAAATTACGGTTGCAAGTCCTAAAAATGGAAGTTCATTACAATCCCAATGACAATTCCTGATATTTCCGGGTAGGTAAGTAGGTAGTTAATTAAGGTCCACTGGAGCAACACAACGGTCTATTGGCGACCTCCAGGATCAATCCCGCAGGGAAAGATCCAAGGACAACGCTTCGTAATTTTGAACCACGGTCAGATGACAAGACAAACCTGAACTGGTACCCCACTCTCCAAACTTCCACACCACGCCAACGTGAGGTTAATCGTGCACCAGCCCTCACGTATATGCCAGTCTATGGTCTACATTTAAGTAAGGCAGCGATTTTGAACCAGGGTGCGTTGAGGATGGTGAAGCGGCTTGAATTGTGTACGATATTATTTCATTTCAAATGTTTGGTTTTTAAATTTTCACAAGTGTGTCCAAAAATAATATCGCGTAAAATTCTCATAAATAACATTAAGTTTTCTTTTAGTACTAAGAATAATAAATAATTTCAAAGATAAGATTGTCAAAAAGATTTTTTAGGGCCGCTTTTTTGAGCAAAATTAGGATGTGTAATTAATATATATATTTTGTAAATCATGCAGTTATACCTATTTCATTTCAAATAGTCAAAAATATAATACCGTCAACCGGGGTGGATTTGCCCACTTTTCAATTTACATTAAATTACTGGTATCTCCAGAATTAATTTCTGAAGAAACAAATTGTCCCATTTGTGCAACGGGTAGTGGATGCCATTAGTGATTTTAAATTTTACTTACATGTATTACTCAATCTGTAAAAAATTAAAAAATGGGTTTGCAAAGCAACCTCTACAAAAAGGGCAGCTTTGCCCACCCACGATTCTTCTGTATTCCAGGGCAGAAAAATCATTTTTCAGCAATCACAATCCACTGGGGTGTTAAAAGGACCATTATAGAAGAGTAAAAGTTTTTATTTTCAAACAAGAAACATTTATTTTTCACAAAAATATTTAATAAACTTCAGAAACATGAATGAAACATTAATATTCTAGTAAACTCAATGTACAGAAATAATTCAGACTAGGAATTAACACAGAAATGAACAATTAAGGAACTTGAACAATAGATATTAAAATGCAAGTCACTTAAAAATAACGAAAAATCATGAGAAAAATGAAACACCCCTTCTCTCTTTCTCGTGGAGGATCAGCTTCAGCAACGACGTCCTGACTTTGGACGCTTGCCTCGTCCGGTCTTTCTGGGAATTTGAATGTCTTCCCTTAGTCTGATGTCTGCAAATAGGAGACTTCTAAGTCTTCGTCGTCGCAATGTTGAGAATCTTCGCCATATAATATTTCACCGACTTCTTCCCCAGAAATTTCACAATAAGTCTCCAACATTGTATGTGACATTGGAAAGTTCAACAGAACGATCTGGTGGGGTGGTTTCTTCATTTTCTCCCTAAATTATAGGTGGGCAAAGTGACTCCAATTTTTTCACAAATCGCGGGTCGCTTTGCCCATCTTCTTTCCCCTTAAATTTACATTTACAAAAAATTAACATCATGTCGTTAATCCTCATTACATGCCTCACAAGATGAAATAGCAACTTTGACTTACCTTAAGTTTTAGAAGGCTGCACAATAAAAACAAGTTTCAACACAAACAAATTCAGTCATTTGGACTTCTTATTAAAAAGTAACATGTGTGAACTGATAAGATATCTCTATGGAGCCAAAACCTCAGTATTACAAAGTTGCATCTTAGAAAGTTGAATAAAATGCTCAGGGCGGCTCTGGCGGCACTTTGGCTAACTTTTCTAAAACCTGGTGACTCATTTTACAAAAATTGGGCAAAGCCTCCCCAGTTTACGGTAGATTTCTAGTGCGCCGCAGAATTTAACTAATTCGTTTATGTATGCATTGAGGTTAAAAATCGTTGATATAAACTTGTTAAAAAGTTAAAAACCGCTGATGTAAGGTGACAAGTCTTCACCCATAAAGATTTTTGTTTCAAAATAACTTTTTTTAGCACAATACCCAAAGTCGAATGAGTATATGAATTAAACTTGAACATCATGGCTTGGTAGGGATTCAATTTGAGTTTAACGTGATATTAGTGTATTTTTAACAATCTGAGCTTCACGATATTTCCGAGTAGTGTTGTATCGCTTTTACCACACAACACACTTAATGACTAAATATCCACATTTATTGAGTGAAAGAATCCATGGATTCTTTCAACCTTTGGAAATATTGTATTGGTCATTTCTTTAGAATAGAATCCTTTGAAACTATTCTATTGATCCTTTAATTAAAAGAGAATCTTTCAGAAAGATTTTATTTGTTCTTTCCTTAGAATAGAACCCCTTGGAAATACTGTATTACTGTTTTCCTTGGAAATTAATCCTTTGGAACGATTCTATTGCTCCTCTCCTTAGAATAGAATCCGTTTGAAATCTTCTATTGTTCGTTAATTTAGAATAGAATATCTTGAAATCATCCTATTGATCTGTTCCTTGGAAGTAAATCCTTTGAAAAGATTATGTTTGTCGTTTCCCTAGAATAGAATTCTTTGGAATTATTCTATTTCTCCTTTCCCTAGAATATAATCATTTAGAAAGAATCTATTGGTGAAGTTCAAAACTAGTTAGAAGTCATGCAAGGAAGAGTATAGGTTTCAAAGTGGAATCATGTGGGAGAACCCCTCAGAAGGTTAATTTGAAACTGAGTTTATGTACAATTTTAAAAACATTTAATCGGTGTATAAAATCATTTTCATTACCCTTTGACTGAACAATGCATACTCCTCAACTCTTTTAAATGGCATTTTACTCACCCGAACAAAAAGAATTTCTTTTTTTCGAATAATTTCTTCAACTAACCTTCCAGAGAAAAAATAGTTTCATGATTTTAAAGTGCGGCACTTTTCGAAGAACAAATAAATTAAATCATCCGGCTTCACGACAAACCCTCTTTCATGGCAGCAGATTATTTATTCTCCCTTGGTTATAAAAACGAATGAGAATTTCACTTCAAAAATAAATTAGCTTCAAGAGTTTTCGTTTCAAAAGAAGCGTTCTTTGAAAAACCGAAACTCGCCTGGGATGAAGTTAGACTGAAGTAACTTCATTTCGAAAGCATTCTAAAAACTGAATGATCTTCCTTAAAAATTCCCCTCAATTGTCCTGTTCAACTTGGTGGGTACTCGGTTCTGCTTGAATCGACCGCCAAGACTACTTAGAACGTCTTGAGAAGTAGATAATTATGAGAAATGGTTTGAATCATTTTTCATTCGGCATTCTTAAAGCACGTTTTGGAAGTACAATACTGGCAAGATTTCAAAATAGGCTTCTTTGAACTAGCATCTACTTATATAAGAGAATCTTTGTATATCTCAAGTGTAATATGTCTTTCAATTGTTCATGCCATTGTTTTACAAATAGATTCAATTTAGTTTCGGTTAGTTTTTACCTAGTTTTTATTTAGCCACTCTACGATCATTTCCTACGCGAGGACCAATTAGACCGGGACCTACGGTATAAAGTGCATTCTGAACCACTACGAACATCTATGCCAAGACTGGGATTTGAATCCAGAGTCTGTTGAACCGAAGATCAGAGCGCAAACCACTCTCGTTTTTTTTCAAAAACAGGGGAACACAAGGTCAGTGGCGTAACTAAAGGAGGCGACAGGGGCGCAAAATATACTTTTGAGAAATGCACCCAGATTAGTTACAGGAATCGAACCTGTGCAGCCTACAGCTGGCAGGCTGCTAACGTATTCGGCAAACCCATAGAGGAAGTATAAAAGCAGATTGTGCAATAGTAACACTTTTATGAATCCGGGATCATGTGATCAAAACTAGTAGTAACGTGACCCTCAGATTACTTTCGTCTGCCGGGTGGAAACGAACATTCATCATCTGATTGGTCCACGTGACCGGAGAAGACTCTTATCTATTGATTCATCATCTGATTTGTCCTCGCGACATTGAACTAGACTTTTTCGATTTCACCATGTAGTTATCCATTCTATACAAATGCCTGTAGACACATCTACTCTGTAATAGGATGTTATATCGCCAAACGAGCGATAAGGCGCCGAATCGGCCAATTTTCCACTGAGTAGTCACGTGACTACTAGTGGATGTCAAAATGTTGATCGCATATTTTGAAGCTCAGTCTACTTATATTTCAGGCAAGCACACTGAGTCCTGGTAACGGAGCTCAGTACACAATTATGTTATTTAAAATTTTATATAAGTTATGAGTAAGAAATATTTTTAGACACGAAAGGTTATAGCTTATTTGGAACATTAAATGCGATAAGTAATCACTTAGAATAAAATTGTTTCATCTCCCAATAATGCTTTTGATGAACAAATTTTTAAGCGAACAATTTACAAGTGAATTTATTTTAATGAGAAAGTATATTTGTATATTTTCCTCTTTACTGAAAAGTTTTCTCTTAAATATTACAGAACCATCTGTCCAGATGTCCTACCCAACGACAAATTTGGTGTTCCTCAAATTCTGTTTTTCAGACTCCATTTAAAGTCTGGAGACTTTGAAACAAACGTTTGCATTTATTATCTTATTACGAAATTTGTTTTCTATTAAATAGCCTTTTTCGAAGTATGTCCAAAAATATTAAGTCAATCGGAAGTTATTACATAAAACGTGAAAAATTTTGATAAATTAATGAAAATTGATAGGTCCCATGAGCATTAATTTTTCATGTGTGATCTAAATTTATCTAATTCATATTATAGTTTGCATACATCTAAATAAAATTAATTCCATTTGGTGAGTGTTTCGCTCAAATGTAAATTAAAAAAAATGTACTAAAACACTTAATAGTTTACAAAAAAGCAAAGGTTAAGCAAGCATTTTTTGCTGCTGTTGCTTAAAAAGTTTCAAATTTTGGAAGCTTGATGAATTCCTCATTTGCACTTTGAAATATACAACATATTTTAATGAATTACCTGGAAAAATTTCAAGTAAATAAATTACAACACAATGTGTAGAGAACATTTTGAAATCAGAAGAATCAAAAATCCCAGTCGGAGAAAAACGCGTTTTTGTAGCAGATTTTCCAATTTAGATAATGTAGTCCAATTTTCCACAGAAATTAAGAGTTAAACTAAAAGAGGGAGTTAATTGAAATATGCTTTTTTTCTATCCTCAGAATTTATAAGCAATTAAGTTTTAATGCCAAAAATAAAAAAAATAGATTTTTTGATAGATTTTGTTTTTTTAGTCCACTCTCCCCTTAATCCAGTATAAGATGATAGAGTAGCTTAGTAAGTGGGGTCCCTGTGCCTTCCCACCGAAAGTGTTGGATTCTGTTTTAAAATATGTACAAATAAAATACTACAAATGCATGAAACTTACTTATTATTACTTACTTTATATCGTACTTCTTTGAATAAAATAATTTTATTCTTAAAATAACTACCATTTTATGAATTAGTATTCATAATATTTTGTCACGTTGGTTTGTGGACAATAATAATTCTTAATTCAAAACTATCTTCGTGCAATTAAACGTTTATTAAAAAAAGTAAAATATCAACAATATATACAAAAGGCATTATTAGCAAAATGAAATTTCCCATCGCGTTAAACTCCAATAAGAACGAACGCTCTATGGCTTCTACTTAACATTCTAATAAAAACAAAAAATCATTGATTCAGTTATTGTTTCCACGACTAATCATGTTCGCTTTATCAAACTTTCTCCAGAAAATCTTTTAAAAATAATCTATATGAAATGCCTGTTTAAAACCTGTAACATTACTATTCATAACGAACTATGAAAGCAATAACTATAAACCAGGGATGCGCAGACTAATTAAGACGAAGAAGCCACATAGATTCACTGAGATTTATTAATGTCCGCCTAAAAAGCATGGAAGTTTTCTATTACATTATTAAATTTATGTATATTTATCACATTGTTACAAAGAAAGATAATAAAAAATAAATGAAGAATTTAATTTGATGAGTGACATTGCATTGAGATTTAACAATTGTTTTAATATTTGGTTCGATTTCTGTAATAGCCAAGCGCAAAATTGATCCTAAATTTTCATTAATAAAGTGGTTTCGATTTTTCGATTTGCTAATATTCATGACTGAAAAAGTTTGTTCGCAGATATACTATGTTGACCCAAAGAGGCTTGCGCATTTTAACTCATTATTTAGCAACGATTTACAATTGTTTTTATCGCCACAACGATAGAAATTTAAATTGTTTCCAGTAAATTTATTTCGCAGCTTCTCATCTTTTTACATGTCGATAAGTTCAAGCTGTTTCAAAGTCGTTTCGGTTGCATCTTCAGGCAGAAGGGTTACTAAATAAATCCAGCAACTGTCTCACTTATGGAAAATCAGAAAAATGATCCTTAAAATAACACATGGTGAGGCGTGCAGCCAACAAATCAGCAAAGGGCCGCATTTGACCCGCGGGCCGCGGCCTGTTCATCCCTGCTACAGACATTGTTTTTTCTTATGTTCTGAAAAGACTCAACCATTTCAAATATTCACATATCTACGTATCGTATCCCAAGAGTACGTGTGTCCAACAGAGATACTAAAGTAAAGTCAATTTTCAGAAACGAGGTTTGGATCTTTGTTAAATGCTATTGTAATTCTTTTTGAATCATCGTAGCATAATTCGGATACTTTTGATCAATCGAGTTGTGCACTTCTTGATAGAAATTCTTTAAAGTTCAGTCTGATAACAAAAATAACATGAAAAGACCTTATTAAAATGTGACAATGCCTTAACTTTGAATAAAAGATTCAATTTTAAATTTGGATCAAGTCATTCATAAGAATATTTATAATTGAAAACACTTAAGATCAGAGAGAAAATGTATTCTGTGATAAGAATTGTTTCTTTATACAATATATAAAGGAATCGGAATTTTCTTAAAGACACTCTAAAAGCAGAATAGGAAAATCTGCAAAAAATATGAATTTTAAACTACATAATTTGTTCCCAAAAGTTTGAACAAAAGCAATCCATTCGTTTATTTGCATTTCAATATTTATTCGCTTCCAAAGGAGCTTTCGTTTTAGAGTAAGAGATTTATATAGTTTATTTCTTTGTTCGTCTTTTGACAATCGGTTTCCAATTTCAAAATATATTTCGGCTAAATAAAGATTGCAAGTCTGTTTGGTTATAGTTATATAACATAAGAAAAGTTAAGATCTTCTTGATATTTTTATCTTAAGAGTCCTTTTGTGTTTAGCATTGTGTTTCTGCTCTCATTATTTATAACAAGGCTTGTTAGGTTGTTATGGCGACGTATAATTCATAGCAAAAGTGCGAAATTAAAAATAGTATTATGTACGGTGTATAACTGTAATTATGTATGAAAAATCATGTTTATTATTTTAGATATTTAAACGAAAGGCATAGTTTTGTGCAACAATAGGGGTAAGCTTTTACAGAAGATATGTGATTAACAAAAGGATCTTTTGCATTCTCTTCAATATTCAAATACTGGAACAACATCGAAAATGTATGCAAAATTTTTTAATTTGTTGAGAACTTAACTTTTAATAGTGAAATATTTTAAAATTTCAAAATGGAACATGAAACTATTTGTATTTTTGAACCTACCAAAGCGTTTAATTAATCGTATGAATTGCAGAACTAATTATAAAAAGTTCTGGAAGTATACGATGTTATAACTTTTTAAACACAATAAGGCTTTGGCATGAAACTTCAAGCTGCGATTACTTTAGTTTGTTGATACGGAATATTGTTATAAACATAAACAACTTAGAATTAGTGTTAAGAAATAGCCATCCAAAATAAAGTTTCATTGTACTAAAAGAAGAATGTTTTTAATTTTCAGGAATAACATTTTCTAGTCAAGGTTTCGATAAACTTTTCATAAAATTTGTTGACTAGTAAAACAATGAATTGAAAATATTGAAGATATAAAAGAACAAAATTTTATAGCTTCTCCTACCTTTGTGTTACCTATAAGAATGGAACAAGATATGTAATATTTTTATTCTATTCAGGAAGATTTTTTAGTTTTTGTATTGAATATAATGCTTTCTTTTTAAATAAAGAGATGTTTTATCTCAACACTAACAGAATATTAATATACTATTTTTATATTTTAAAAACTACTTTTCAGGACAGATGTTATCTGATTTAAGCTGTTTATTATTATTTTATGTTTTTGTATAAATGTTCATTTTTGAAAGTTTAAATTTATTTTGTTTTAGTTTGGCAAAAAACGTGTATTTTTAAGCAAGCAGGATATTTCTTTGTTGATGGAATTTTCTTTCATAGGCATTCGGAACATCATAAAACAACACTTATTGCTTTAAAATTTTTTGAACAGACTTTGAATTAAAATGTTTGAATCAATATCTTATATTCAATCTATGAACTAATTAGTAATATAAGGAACTAACAGATCTTCACGTCTGCACCAATCTTTCTTAATTGCTCATATTTATTAATGGCAAAGTGTTGTTACTCCATTTCATATCTTATTTCAATCCATTTATAACGGATATAGGATCCATATTCAGAGATAAATAAATTTTATACCTTTAAATGAAATAAGCTATCCAAAAATATATAACAGCATTTGGTTTAATTTTACTGATAATAAAAGTACACCAGTCATTCTTTGTGTGTATCGAGAAAATTGCATATAAGATTACCATAACATTTTTCCTTCAAACCGGGAACATATTTAAATAAGCTTAGCATATATTTTTTATTCAATCCGGGACATTTTTAAAAGGGCTTCTTATCAATTTTTATTCAAACCGGAACACATAATCAATGAACACTCTGGCCTTGGGTTTAATCTTCCAAGTAATTTCAAAGAGATATCTCATCCATCAAAGAGTTACTAATTTTTATAATGACGAGATACCTTGTCATCAAGATATTGCCGCTTTTTTATGATGAACAAGACCCCAAGAAATGCTTTTCAAACCAGGACCTTTTTATATGTCTAAAAGAATTCTCTTCATATTTTTTCAATCGTTATATTCGAAACAGAATGATTCGAATATATGTCGTTTAAGAAAAACTATTGGGAAAAAGGAACTATACGTGATGTTTAGATGACGATACCAGAAACATTGCAAAAAGTAGAGATGGGCAAAACTGTTATTTAAAGATAACACTGTTAACAGTTATTGTTTCTTCGAAATAACAGTATTATAAATTGTTAATAAAAGGAGTTTCGTTATCTGTTTGCAGCTAATACCAATTGTTCGCAACTAAATTCAACAATTTAAGTCATTAACTATTAGAAATTGACATTAACGGTTAATTTCAACAGTTTTTCGTTAACTTCTTAAATTCGCCATAAAGTGATTTTAAAATATTTTGATGCAATTTAAGTCGCTTCACTGCAATCCCAATAACATTTATCGATAACTGTTAACATTTTCGATAACAATTTCTAAATGTTATTTTGCGATAACACTGTTATTTAAACTGCTGGTGAAAAACAACTTATCTCTAGAAGACAAGTACTATTTTTTTACCTGAGTCTAACTCAAGCCGATGAAGAAAGCCATTAAAATAAATTTGTTTCATTCTATTCCAGATAATAGCGGCGAGTACTATTTCCCGCAATATATATAAATCATGTTTCACATTAACGTATTTTACTAGTTAATCTTATCGGTATGAAATGCACTATTTTATTACTATTCGTGACTCAGTACCAATTTTTGCCATCACTTCGAGAAAATTATACATTTGTTCGTGCTTTGAAAAAAGAAGAGGATGATCTATTCACATCTGAATGGGAAACATTTACGAATACAGTTTCCATTTCATCAATCACTGCACTTGAGCACGGTTTTCCCATTCTCAATCGTCATTCTTTTCTTTCGGACTTTTCAACCAATAATAATCGTCTTTCATTAATCGATCACTTACTATCATCGAACGTCCAGCTTTAGTTTCGAATTACGTAATTTAACAGACACACAATTGATTTTGATAAGAGCATAAAAAATAAATCCCAGGTGATTCGATCATTTGAGTTTTTACGTCATTGAACGTTTTTCTAATAAAGTAGTTTCGGTTGCATTAAATTTTTGGTTATTTTGTGCCTGTGTGGATGAAGTATTGGATGAATCGATATATTAGCGTCTTCTCCCTCCGTGGACCAATCAGATGATGAATGTTCGGTTCCACCCAGCAGTCGAAAGTAGACTAAGAGTCGCGTTACCAGGAGACCATTACTCACTCTACTTTTATATTTCCTCTATGATTGCTAGGGCAGTGGGAAAACTCACTGAGCCTCGGCGACCCCACAAATGAGTGTTTTTCATCAAGCTCGTCAATTATTCCCACATTAAGATTCGTGCTTTTCCGCAATACCGCTTGACAAATCTTCGAACCGAGTGATTGGATGGAAACATGCACATCTCCGTCTCTTTCATTAGAAGGTTGATAACGAGTACTTGTACAAACACCGACCTTCTAATGAAATAGCAGAGAACGTGGACGGAGTCGTTGTCGTAAGATCTCTGAAGGGTAAGTCACGTTGGCTTACGAATAGATTTGGGCCGATTGGCTATCGATGCCAGACTAGTGTTTCTAATCACGCGGGACAATCGCTTTGACCAATCAGTACCTTGTCCTCCATTAGAATTCATGCTTTTTCCCACAACCATCTGCAAACCGACCGACAGGGAGAAATATGAAGCTGCAAGAACATATTCCGTCTATTTCATTAGAAGGTCGACGAGTATATAATGATGACATCCCTCAAGATCTTGTCAGATGTCCTAATGACGAGACACTTGTCGAGACAAACACCAGTAGGGTTAAGGCAAGGTTGTGAAAACAATTTTAACAATTAAAGAATTTTCCAATACAACTTCTAAAGTAGATTCAAAATTTGACAAATTCTAATTGGTAATTGCATTGTGTTGTTCCTTTCTTGTGCTAAGTAACTGGTGTAAATTTTTAATTCCACATTTAAATTTAACAAAACACTGAAAGTTTTTAATAATGCAAGTTGACATGGAGAGTTTCCAATTTTGACCAAATGTTAACCCACCAAGTGGTTTCGACGAAATATCTCGCCGATAAAGATGTGACTAATTTGGCTAATGATGATTCAAAGTTTGACAAATTCCAATTGGTAATTGCATTGTGTTCCTTTCTTGTGCTAAGTAACTGGTGTAAATTTTTAATTCCGCATTTAAATTTAACAAAACACTGAAAGTTTTTAATAATAATGCAGGTTGACATGGAGAGTTTCCAATTTTGACCAAATATTAACCCACCAAGTGGTTTCGACGAAATATCTCGCCGATAAAGATGTGACTAAGTTGTCTAATGACGAACATTGTCGGTATTTTTGATGGCGACGTTAAGATTCGATAAGATTTCTTCTAATGACGAGATATCTCATCCCTCAAGATCTTGTACGATTTCCTAATGACGAGACACTTGTTGAGTAGGGTTAAGGCAAGGTTGTGAAAACAATTTTAACAATTAAAGAATTTTCCAATACAACTTCTAAAATAGATTCAAAGTTTGACAAATTCTAATTGGTAATTGCATTGTGTTGTTCCTTTCT